>VZTR01018534.1:222784-260485 GCA_013400775.1 Chaetops frenatus | reverse complement strand
TTTTGTTTGTTTTTTTTTTTTAATTCTAGTTTAATCCGAACTATTCGCATTACACTAATTAACCTGAAGAAAGCCATTAAAGGACTGGTTGTTATGGATGCTGACCTGGAGGCTCTGTCTGGCAATCTCCTTGTTGGAAAAGTTCCTGAGAAGTGGGCACAACATTCATACCCGAGTCTAAAACCTTTAGGGAGCTATATTGTAGATTTGCTAGCAAGGCTGAAGTTTTTACAGGTAACATATACAAGTGGCAGTGATGCCAATTATTTAATCTACTTTTCCATATAATTTTTCTTTATTGGGAAAGGAGTTGTAGGCTTTGTTTAGATTTTCTGAGTACAATTATGTAAAATAGTCAAAGAGTATGGGTTTCCTCTCTTTCTGATTGTTCAATGTATTGCTTTCCTCTCTGCAGGATTGGTATGAATTAGGGAAGCCTGCTGTTTTTTGGCTGTCAGGATTCTATTTTACTCAAGCTTTCCTAACTGGAGCCATGCAAAACTATGCTAGAAAACACAGGATCCCTATTGACCTTCTAGGATATGAATTTGAGGTATGGGTAAAATATAAATTAATATTTTATTAATCTGAGTCCTGATGCTGTAGTGAGATGTAGTAAATAAATCCTAACTGGAAGGTTCATTTTGCAACTGACTGCAGTCTGAAGACATACACATATTTGGTAAGACTGGCAGGCTAAATTAATCTGTAGAAGAGGTGTTCCCAAAGTGTTTAAAAGTAATTCTATCACTGGGCCCAGAACTTCACTCAAGAAAACAGCCTATCCAGTGTATATTTGTCTGTGTGATTAAAGCCTCATCTTATAACCTACAAGGAAGGTAATTAGCAAACCCAGAGATGTTTGCTGTCTGTACAGATAGGTATAAAAGTAGCATTGAAGGGAAAGGTTACTATATTGTTGTCAGTTTGGTTTGGTCTGAAAATTGGCAATTGGCATAATAAAAAAAAGCAAAGAGCTGTGAGGGTTAAATGACTTGGAGCACTTATTTCTTGCAGGTTATTCCTGAGGATACTGCTGACACTGCACCAGAGGACGGTGTTTACATCCACGGATTATTTTTAGACGGAGCTCGCTGGGACAGGACAAAGTCAGTAGCCAAGTGTTTTACTGTGGTTCTGGAAAGCTTTTTTCAGTGCTCGAGCAAGACTAGTTTAAATATTTTAAGTGATACTTTTCATATTATTGAAATAACACACTGAATTAAGTACTCTTTCATGCATGGAAAATGGGGAAGACAAAACAAACAAACAAGTAGCAACCAACAAACACCCACCAAATCCCTCAAACCACAGACAATTACTGTGTTGCTTTCTCTCTCCAGGGGAATGTTAACCGAGCAGTATCCCAAAGTGCTCTTTGATGCCATGCCAATCATTTGGATAAAGCCAAGTGAGTATGCTTTCTCTGGTGTGTGAGCTATCCAACAAGAAATTGGAACAGTGGTTTCCTTATTTTACTGAAGATCACTTGGGAGAACTTTTGACTTACTTACAGAAACTGAGTGTTTTACCTTATGTGATTTAGCAGGGTTTCCTTGGGTTATTTTAAGCTCTGTGATAGCTGTTTTTCCTACTAGTAAGATAATTTTCACAACTCTTGTTTTCTTTGATTAAGAAGAGTAAATCCCTGTTTTTATTTATGCACAAAATCAGGACTTAGTACTGCAACTGCTGCAACTTAAGTGTTAGCAAATAGGCAGTATTAAAATTTGCCACTTTTTCTGTTTGTGCCTTCTCTTGAGGCTGGATGAATTTGTTCAGTACTGCATGATTTTAGGCTTTTCACAAGTTCCATGCAAGCAATCTGGGCATACAAAGAGTTCCTGCAGAGTTCTGTCCTTGGATCTCAGATAACTCAAATTGCAGTTAGGTTCTCTGGCAACTGGACCAGAACTCTTGTAGAGCTATGAAAAACTCACGTATAAGCTATGTATTAACTAGGTAACTATTAAGATTTTAATGTGTCTTTGAGTATTACAAAGCTGGTAGAATCACAGGAAGGCATCAAGTCCTGAAAACAAATTGTAGCTAAATTAGATGGGTTTAAGAGCAAAACAAATGACACAAGAAAACATAGCAAGAAAAAGCTGGATAATTTTATTCTGTTGCTCACAAAACAATTTTGGATTTTTATTGAGCTTTAAAGATGTTACTGTAAATACTTAATATTTGCATGTAGATTATGTTTCTACCAATAGATCTGTTGAATGTAATACATTGTTTTGGGGTTTTTTTGAAGCTGTAAAAGAGGATATAAAGGAGTCTAATGCCTATGTTTGCCCACTCTACAAGACAAGTGAGCGCAAAGGGGTCCTGTCCACCACTGGGCACTCCACCAACTTCGTCATTGCTTTGAGGCTCAAGACAGACCAACCAGTCCAGCACTGGATCAAGAGAGGTGTAGCCTTGCTGTGCCAGCTGGATGACTGACTGTGGACAGTTCACATCCAGACTTCACAACATCTTCTTCTCTTTGCTGGCTTACAGAGGAGGTGGAACTTAGTGTGTAAAAGAAACATCTGGAGGTTTTTGTATTGTTAGAGGGCATACAAATACTTTCTGACCCTCAAGCTTTTGTATTAAGTATGTATTATTATTATGACCAGCTTTACAATGTGTAAGCAATACAACTAGGATTTTAGCCCTTGGTGGTATTATTAAAATGTGAACATCTTTTTTGTACATTAGTTGAATGTCACAAAATATTTTTTAATGGGAAATGAAAGTAGTCTGCTCTTTCTGAGAGAAACATTACAGGTAATAAACTTGATTCTGCACTTTTGTTTTCTTTAAAAATAATTTATAAACAATACTAAAGCGTTCTTTCTACATGTCCTCTAGCAAAGAACTGTTTCCACCTTGCATTCAGATACAGCCATCATCAGTTCTGTGTATGGATCCCTCCATAAAATACAGTAGGAATAACCGAAGCACATAAAGGTCTCACTCCATCCTACCATCACTATTATAACTGGGCATCTGTGTCTCTCATTTCCCTGCTTATTGGGTGTTGAACCAGTGTAAGTCTGTCTTTCTGAGGCTGCTTTTCCCTTTAAAGATTCTATTTTCCAATTGCTTTTCTATTTATATTAATGTGAATTATGATTAAGCAATCAGGAACATGTAATAATGTTATTAGAGTTTTTGCTTGATTATTTGCATGTTTTTGTTTACTTTTATTATTTCAGTTATTCTTTTTCTGCTGTCTTTTAAGCAAGCTCCTAAGACCACCTTCAGTTTGCTGTCCTAGGACAGCACAAAAGAATTTTATTTTTACAGTGTAATACTTACTGCTATAGTTATGAAATTCTTATTCCAAAAATCAAAAGTATTTTTATAAGGAAACGGGACTTTTAATTCCTTCTTTTGTTGGCACCATTTGTCAGGTCAGATTATTAAACATAACTGACGTGTGTGAAAGAAACGTGGAGAAAGTCCCAGAGTATCTTATGATCGGGTATTTATAGTGAGCTATTCATGGACATGGGCTCTGCAGAGATTGTTTACAATCCTGAAAAAGTCACTTTCAACTTAATAATCACTTCTTCAAAGGCTGAGATCTTCCCTCTTTCAGAAGGTGAGGAAATGCCGTATATTTTCTCAGTTCATAGGAAAATTAGTAGTATTTTTAGGGAAAAAAAGTAGTCTAGACTTAAAATGTTTATGTACTCATTAAGCCACAGTAAAATCAATTACTAACAGTTTCTTGCTGTATGTTTCTTGTTGTATATGATAATATATTTCTCTTTTTTGCTACATATGCAATTACTGAGAAAGGCCTTGCAATCACACATTAGGTGGATCAGGCAACAAATTAAATTATTCAGATTTGCTGTGAATTACTGCTGCCCAACTTTTAAGATGTTTCCAGAATTATTCCAAGCTTTGTAGTTGGCGTGTTGACAACTTCCTTAAATTTCCTGTACTCATTAATTTTGCCAAGTTATTTATTAGTTTACAGTTTTACTTACTAGTTTTATTTTACCTTGCCCTGTGGTTTTCTTTTGTTTTATTTTGTCTTGTTTTTTCAGGCTAGCTCTCTTGAAAGACAGAAGTGGAAGTTTTGATAAGGTAAAACAGATGAGAGGTTTGAGCCTCAGAGATCTTGAATATGCCAAGAACAGCATGGCTACTTATGCATATAACATTGTAGTCATTTATTTTAAACTATGTTTCATTTCTCTTGATACCGACACAGTGATTGCTATTTCTATTACTCCAGATCTAACATGAAGACTTAACTCGTGCTTCTAATTAAAAGCAGTGTTTCTCTACAGAAGTGATCCATGTTGTGCTGATTTGCCATGAGTAATTCTGTGTATATGGTTGATGGTGATTCTGATGAGGAAATCTCTACCCAACGAGCTATTCAGGAAAGCTTACAAGATAGGCATAAAATTGAAACAAGTGGCAGTGCAACAGAGGTTGAACGGTAATAAGTTATTATTTCTATTTTGGGTGTTTTCTTGGCATTATTTTAAGCATTTAGTAGACCTTATTTTCCTTTGAATACTGGAAAGCACTGGTAACTCATTTGTTCTGAGTTCTCCCTGAAAAAGTGAACCTGTTTCCTGGAAAATATGGAATGTATGAAACTTTCAGGTAATGTTTTACATCAGTATGTTAATAAGTATAAGGCTTTATGAAGAAGATAAGTAGTTGATGTAAAAGTAGATTGGTAAGGGAACTTCCCCTCATTTTAGCATTTAATTGTTGGCCTTTGTGTGAAAAACTCAGTATTTACAGTGTCAGGGAAAGACGAACAAAAAAAAGTGTTTCAATGTGTTAAACCCTCACAAAACCAATGTAACATAGAGAAATCTAATGTGTTGTCTGAATCAGAGTATTTAAAGTAAGGTATAATTAAATGCTGAACTTCACATGAAATTTTACTTCTCATTTTATTCTTGTTCTGTTTATGCAGTTTTATTCAGTATACTGCAAGTAAAGAACATGGGCAGATCATTGCAGCAATTCGGACAGTTAAGTACAAATACACAACACTAAGCCTACACCCCTGGGAATGGCTGAGCAATGCCTACGTTTTAGGGGTTTGATCACCTGATTTAAGTGCAGCTTTTCCTTATATAGTCTTGGGAGAAATAAGGAAACAAAAAAGAAGGAATCCAAAAGCTAACTTATTAGGTAGGATCATGGAAGTGGAATGGGTTCAAGTGTTAGCCCTTTCAGAAATTCTAATGCTTCATCTCCTGAAAGTAGAGGAAAACTCTAGGCCTTTCTTTTAAAATGAGCAAGACACACTGGTGGGATAAATGGCACTCAGTGTATTAGTTGTGTGAATTTTGTCTTATGATGAGTAATGGGATATGTGTCTGTGTTAAAATATCACAGGCCAAGAGGAGGCCTTGAAGAAGTTGGTGAGGCACAGTTCTGCTTTTGAAGAAGCAGATCAGCAAGGCTGGCTCCCTGTGCATGAAGCTGCAGCACAGCTAAATAAGAACATCCTTGAAATAACTTTAAAAGGTACTAAGTCCTTCTAGTTTTCCCCCAAAAAGTTTTACAAAGTCAACTTTGATGAATCATCCAACTTCAAACATGTTCTGCTTTTCTGTATTTCAGCCTCCCGTGACTTTACGTGGGAACAGACCACTCTAAAAGGGGAAACACCTCTCTTGGTGGCAGTAAGAAATTGTTTTGTGGACAATGTCCACTTTCTCCTGCTCAATGGCTGCAATCCCAATGTTAAAAATGAAGAGGGGGATTCTCCTTTAGTTATAGGTGAATACTGTTTCTAGGGGTGGAGAAGTGAGGGAATGAGGCAAGGATATAGTTATGCATTTTAGGTTTCAATGTGACATATTTGACTTCAATGCCTAAAATATTTTGCTATAAGGAGAAAAAAATATGTTAATCTCAGCATTGAATGTGTAAATTGTATGTTTTTCTCAGATGATAATTAGCTTTCTCCATGAAGTGCAGAGTGTCATCCTCTGCTTTCCTTGGCATCATTGCTGCAGTGGTGCCAGGTAACGAGCCCTTTGCTTCTTCATGCTATTACTGCCTGATTTATCTGCAGTATGTAGAGTGCAAAGCAGTGATTGTCCCTACTTAGATATGGCCAGCATTAGCCCCAGGATGACAAGTGAAGAAGACAGGCTGACATTCTCAGTTCACTTCTCTTTACTATTTTTGTAATTTAGGAATAAGGTTCCATACCTACTAGAGTCCTAGTATAGTCTCATACCCACATTCATTGTGTGAATGCCACTTTAATTTAATCATGCACAGGAACTGTAATTCATGATTTGTAAAGAACTATATTTTGCCAAAATGTTTTTCAAAAGCGTTCTGTGCTTGTTTCCTTTGCTTTCCTCAGTCTGGGCTATGATGCCTTCATTCTTACTGACTCCCACCCTAAAAAAGGAAAGTATCTTCTCATTATCTAAATTCTAAAGGAGCACTTTTAAGTTTCTTGGATGATCCCATACATTTTTCTGTATTGGAAGGCTGGGGTCTTTTTCCTAAATTATTGTTAAAGGAGGAGAAAAAGCCTAGCAATCATCTGTAGGACCCTCAGTCCTTCCTTGTGAAATGGCTGCAGCTTCCAGTCAGGGCCATCATCTTAAAAAAAACGTACAGAACTCCTGTGTACTTTTGAAGTCCACAACATTAAAATGCACCATCCCCCAAGAAGGGGATGCATGGGATTTATCTAAAGCAGCTGTGTAGGTTACAGATAATGGGACATCACAGTTTCTATCACTGAATGCTGTCACTGGTATTCAAGCAGCTTTGGCACATGAAGCTGCTCAGCCTAATCTGTCCTGCTGAAAGGCACTCGCTATCCTGCACAGCCTGGAAGATCAAAGAGAGAAGGAGGGAAGGGTGTTTCCTAATCATTCCATCCACTGGAGCTAATGCAAATTTCTCTTTTAAGATCCTCACTGACTTAAGAGTTCAGTCTTATTAAGCCAAGAAGGCATATGAAAGAGTCATTATAAGCTTTGTTTCACATTATGGTAACTGCTCATGGAGATTAAATAGAGCTCTGGTGGCAGCACCTGAGCACCAAGGCCCTGGCTGTGGTCTCCATCTAGTGGCAAGGAAAGTTGTGTTATGATCCATTACCAAATGCAACAGAGAGAAAAAAAAATCTACAGAGAGAAAAAGAGATTACCATGGAATGATTCATTTGCATACTTAGTGCTGTCCTGGAAGCAAAGAACAGACTTGTTGATGAGTTAAACCTTTCAATGTAGGGTGGCATTTCTCACTGCATAAATAGCAGTGCCAGGAACAGTTTTCCCGGGCTGCCATGTAAGAGCAGCCATAGTGCACAGAATAGCATTGAATAACATCCTGTCTGATGCTTTCCTTGTTGTCCTACAGCAATTAAACTGGATTCCTATGACATTGCTTCTTTGTTGCTACGATCTGGTGCCAGAGCGAATTTGCGCTGTGTCCATGAGAGAACTGCTCTGCATGAGGCAGCCAGACTGGGCAGGAAGGATCTGGTACAGCTGCTCCTGGATTCTGGAGCAGATCCTGACCCTCGCAGTGGATATGGGCTCACACCTCTAGCACTGGCTGCACAGATGGGACATACAGAAATTATGGAGCTCTTACTGCAAAAAGGTGAGACTTTATTATATAGGACCTTATAAGAAGAGAAGGCTTCAGATATACCTTCAAAAACAGCAGCAGAAGTTGCTCACCTTCCTAGAGAAAATTAAATGCCATCTGCACTGAGGGTTGTTGAGGTGTAGTGATAGCCTGATAAATATCAATTTTTATAATATTAAAATAATATATTAATATTTTAGTGAGTACTGATAATTATTTTTTAAATGCTCTATCATTTTCTCATGTAGAGAGGTCACTTTAGGGCACACTCGACAAGATATTTATTGTGGGGAATTTTACATGATGGTTCAGCAGCATTGGAACTGGATTACATGAAATGTTTGGATACTGGGTGCTCTCATGTTTACAGTTACATCTGCCTGGTCTTTGTAAAGTGAAAGATTTGAAATGCATTGTTTGTAAGCCAAAAGCAATTGTTTTGATGAATAAGAACCAAACCCTTTGCTGGCCCAGTTCTAGGAACAATTCTCACTGTGTTCAAAGTGATTTGGACCTTCTTGTTCCCAGGATTATATAAACACATCTAAAATCAACGATCCAACGTGAAGATCTATGCTTATAGTGGTTCTATTTGGTGGAGAATAGAATTCAAAATACCGTATCACTGAGGGGCTTGAGATATTAATTACAGCTGAATATTTACAGTGACTACTGTGAAAATCCCTGCTTCTTCCCAGGTGCAGATGTTCTTTCACAGGCAATGGACTGTGCTTCTATATTGTTTGAAGCAGCAGGAGGAGGAAATCCAGATTCTGTGAGTCTTTTACTAGAATATGGGGCTGATGCCAATGTACCAAAGCACTCAGGTCATTTGCCAATCCACAGAGCTGCATATAGAGGACACTTTCTGTGAGTTAATATACTTAAAAATCAAATAATAATGACACCAGAAATATTAATTTTACTAATTTTACCTTATTCAAAGCAGGCAGAAAATCTGTAGTTTTGTACAAGGAATTATTTTTGACTGTGTAAATATGTCTGTTCTGTGTCTGAATGTAAGAGACTAATCAGGATAAAATCTTCATGATTTTAGGATGTACATCTTAATCCAAATGATATTTCCCCATTTGTCACAAGTAGTAACACTGTCCAGTCTGATGCTGAGGTTCTTGGGACATTGTCACTCTCTTTGGGTCAATGTCTTATCTCCATCCCATCACAAAAATGTGAATGGTAAATATACTAAACAGACAAATAGAGAGTAAGGGTTATCCCTATTTTAAAGGGAGTAAGACTACTGAAGATACTTATGCTGAAATCACAACTAACAAATGAGAAACAAGCATCTGAGGATTCTTGATTTCTGTATTAGTATTTTCTATATATTAATTGTTATATTTAAACTTAGATGTATATATTACATTATAGGTATTAATGTTATATATTCTATTAATTCCCTAATCTCTATTGGTTAAGCAATAACACTTGCTTTCAATATTCAGGAAAAAGTTCTATTGAGAAGGAATTGTTAATTCCTGTAGCAAGAAATGAGTTGTTCATGAATAATAGTAAAATACTTTATGTGTAGTAGGTGTAAAGTCAGTATCCATTGCTGGCTAGCAATTTCATTGTTAGGAATTCAGGTGGATGCACGCCATGGTAATGATTTGCTGTATTAAGACTATTCTAACAGTCTTGATGAATTCTGAAACCCAGCAACACAGAGAAATTCAAAGATGAGTTAGGTGAACCAAAATGTTTAAGATTCTGAGATGCTTCTGTTTTTAAATTTTCAGAGCTCTAAAATATTTAGTTCCAGTGACCGATTTTGCTGCCATTAAAGAAAGTGGGATAAGTCCAGTTCACTCAGCAGCAGCAGGAGCACATCCTCAGTGCCTTGAGTTTCTCCTCCAGTCTGGTTTTGATGCCAATTTTATGCTGGCTCAGAGAGTTCGCAAAGGCTACGACGATCACCGGAAATCAGCCCTGTACTTTGCTGTTTCCAATGGGGATATCTGCTCAACACAGCTGCTGCTGAACGCCGGAGCCCTGGCAAACCAAGATCCCATCAACTGCCTCCAAATAGCCTTGAGAATGGGCAACTACGAGTTAATGAATCTGCTGCTCCGCCATGGGGCCAACGTCAACTACTTCTGCCGCGTGAACACCACGCATTTCCCGTCAGCTCTGCAGTACGCCCTCAAAGATGAGGTCATGCTGAGGATGCTGCTGAACTATGGCTACGATGTGCAGCGCTGCTTCGACTGCCCGCGGGGCAACGGGGCCCACTCCCAGTACGTGACCGATGGCTGGACCTCCACCGTTATCAAAGACACCATGGTAAGTGTGTCACACGGCTTCAGGTGCTGCCTGAAACTAAATGGAAAGAGGCTTAATGCACTGTCAGAAAAAGAAGTTTTGAAGACAGTTTATACATAGAGAGAGGAGTAGACAGGGCTTTAAAACTAAACAGACCTTGTTATGAAGCCTGGTTTATGATGGCAAATGATAGTAAACAGTAATTTTGAATTGTGAAAATTCAGCTGATGATATGCTAATGATCTGTATGGAACTAGCTCTCCAGGGCAGTCTTGTCCATGCTGTGAAAGCAAGAGATTTGCAGGCTGGCCCTCTGCATTGTCCTGTACCAGAACACCAAGACTAGAAGGCTGTTGAAAGGACCCCTGGAGCTGGTGGGATAAGTACTAAGCAGAAATTAGCAAACCTAAAGAGCTTCCTGGAGACACTCATCAGTGTCATTGTTTTGCAGTTTGTAAAGTCCATTTGAACCTAATAAACCCTTCTTTAACCTAAAGATAAGGGGATGATGCATGCACTGGGCTGGTGGATCCCTCTATTAAGCACCTGGGACAGAAGTCCAAATTCCACTTCGAGTGGTAGCACTTCTTTTTAAGCACCAAGTCCCCAGATATAGAGCTGTTTAAGGTTATTTTTGGATCTAGTACAAAATAACCATCTCACAGATTTTTAGATTCTACTAGTGAGGCTTAGGCAAGTCGTGGCGACCTCTAAAACCCTGCTCAAGTAAGTTAATTGTTCTTGTCCTCAGAGACAGAAGTCATTTACTGCAGTATTGAATACTTCCCTACTAAATGTTTTGTTTCTATCAGTTCTGTGAAGTGATAACTTTGTCCTGGCTGAAGCATGTGTCTGGGAAAGTAGTGCGAGTCATGTTAGATTACGTTGACCACGTTAAGATTTGCTGGAAGCTTGAAGCAGTTCTCAAAGAACAGGAACTCTGGCCAGAAATCCATTTCATTTTAAGTAAGTATCTGTTTCTGTTTTTCATGAAAAGAAGCTGGTTTGGTACTGGGGCCTCTTTGGTTGGTAGCATTTTAATTTTGCTTCTCCTTTTTTTAGCAAATCCTCGCTCTCTGAAGCACCTTTGCCGTCTGAAGATCCGGGCATGCATGGGCCGGCTGCGTCTCCGCTGTCCCGTCTTCATGACCTTCCTTCCACTGCCAAACTGCTTGAAAGACTACATCCTGTACAAGGAATATGATCTTTATGGACAGGAAAACTTCACAGGAATCTACAACCTCAACTGTGCATAAGTATTAGTCCTGTACTTTGAAGGGAATTTAATGTGGATAAGACTGTTGTGCTTTTTTCTTTTGGATTTTCTCTCCTCTGTATATTAAGGAATGCCAGCACTCTCGCCTCACCCCCTGAAGAAAATGGTAAGTATTGATGATCCTATTCTAAGGATCTCCTGGACTATGACTTATCTGGAAATTATGGCAACAATTACCTTAAATGCCTAGTGTGACAAGGAAATGTAAAATACAGGGCTGCAAGCCTTGTGTTATGGCTAAGTTAAAGCCTGTGGTATCAGGTACCACTACCCCCTTTCCAGGCTCAGGATTTAGTTAAAGGTCAGGGATTTGACTAAAACCAGGAAAATGAAGTTTTTCTTGTACTAATTCCCTTCTCTTGACAAGAAGTAGTTTTTATTTGTGAAGTCCTACAGTGAAGTTCTGAAGAGCAGCTTAAGTGATTCTTTTCTTAACCCAATAAAGCAATCCCCCATTCTAGGCAATGAAATGGGATTAAGCTTGAGAAACCTCTGCTTATCACAGCAGCTCATGTGACATAGCAATGTTTCAACAAGGTGGCACTGCTAAAAGCTGTGTTAGTTCTGCAGCTCTTTTTCAGGTACTGGTTTGTGTCATCTGCCATGAACTTGGACTATTCTCTCTAGAACTGAATTTTCCTTACACAGTGCTGTCCAAAGCCATGCTTGCAATTTTTGGAGTTTCTCTCTATAGAGGTGGAGCTTAAACTTTTGGAGCCCTGTCATTTTAGGAAGTCTTTAGAAAGACCTACAGCATATACCTTTTCCTTCTAAAAATATTGCAAATGTCATTTCCTATTTTAGAAAAAAGAGTTCATCAACATATTTGGCATTAGTAGTATTTATTCCTTCATAATCAAGTAAGCATAGATTTTTTTTCTAGTTATACATGCATCTTTATCACAGAAGTTACAGAATTCAAAAGTCTGCTTTTCCCCAGAAAAATCTACAAACCTTATAAAATACAAATTTAACCATAATGTGGTTATAGCCCATGGTTTTTTACATGGTGGTTATCCCATAATAAACGAACTCAGCCCATGAAGATATATCCAGTGCCCCTGGTAGTGGTTGTGCTGGTAGAGCCTCTGCATGTGGCCTGTTCTGCAGAGTCCTCACTGCCCTGTCACTGCCCCACCATGGGCTCTGCCCACTCAGCTGCCACAGCTCCTGCTCACCCTCAGTCTCTGATTATTGCAAAAATAAGTTATCAGCATTCTCAAGTGTAACAACTTCCTCTGAGGTTATCTGGCTAATACTATAAAAATTAAGAGAACTGAGCTACACTTGACAATGGAGGGCTATACTTGCATGTCAGAGCTTTGTTTAATGGAAGGGAACACATCCTGTCACCAATAATGGTACTTCCTGAAAGTCAGTATGATGAAGAATGCAGGAGGCTTTTGCATGAGTACAAGTCCCACCCAGAAAGTTACTATATTTAAGCTTTTATTTAATATACAAAATGCTGACTGGAGCCCTGGCACAATAGGGTTACTATCCATGTTTCCAAGATTAAGACACAACAATCAGAGTTGACATAAATATGCTATTGGTGGTTTTTAATACAGCTATTCAGGGAGAATGTGCAAGTCAGTCTCAAACATTGCAAAAATCACTTACAGTTCACCAGAACAGGAGCAATCCAGAACACCATCATAAGAATTTGACCACTCCACTCATAAAAATGACCAGAAAGATTGTACAAAATCCTCAGCTTGCAGTATAAACTTCATTAGGAATACAAGTGCATTCACAATGACACACTGACTAACTATTGTTGTGACAACTTAGATACCACTGTGGCAGGGAAAAAAATGGCAACTTTGTGCTTAATTAAGACAAAAAGCCTTGGGGACTAATTAACTTGCAAGAGTTTTCGTAATATAGAGCAAGAGAAAGAATATAAAGTATCAGCTTTGGCTGTTACACTAGACAATAACTCTACTAAATTCACTAAGCAGTGGCAGTTTTCTTTCTCCAAGTGAACTATTTCCTAAATAATAAGAGATTATATTGTAGCATAGTTTTCACCATTGGCTTGTCCCAAATGCTGTGCAACTAATTAACCAGAATTTATCTTAAACAGTCAAATTTATTTCTTTATATCCATGTACATCAATTACAGCTTCAAAAATATTTGTTTCACAATTTTCAGCTCTGGGTTTACATTCATATAAATAAGATACCTGACAGCCCTCTGGAAAGGGAATATTTCTTAAGATCGAAATACTACTTTACTGTTAGACAGTAAATTGTCTTGATACAGTTTCAAACTCAGATTAAGGAAGTAAGACTATGACATGCAAATGACTTTTCACTACCTGATCATATCCAGTTAGATATGTTTAACTAGTACATGACTTTGACCTTGTCCTCTGGTTCAGACTTGGCCAAATCTAGCAGTGGCCACAGAGGAGTGCCAGTTATCATCTGTAATGCAATAAAATGCATACCCATAAGCACACTTGATATAGTTTTATATTCATGCCACTACATACATAAAGAATTTATGTAGCTTGAAACAGCGGACAGCACAACTGGCTTGGTCTGCAGTGTGTAAATCTACACAGTGCAACAAGCTTCATATCCTCTTACTTAAGGGATAAAAGTGTGGCAGTAATTATGAGGCTGCAATTAGCAACATAACAAGTTAGTCCTGAACAACACTGCCAATTCAGTACCTACATGAAGTCACTTCAAAATCATGGACTTGAAAGAATATTTTCAGGAGTGACTGAAGTAATAGTAGATGCACATGAAGCAAACTACAGCTTCAGCTAAAAGTGCTTGAAAGATCAGTTTGTGAATAAAAGGCAAAAGGAAATAATAAACAGGAGAGTTTATTTAATCTCCTGTAATTTAGGAGAGGAAACCATCTAGTAATTTAGTCACAATAATAAAATACTCTGGTGGTGAAATCCTACCACAGCAGTTCCCAGCAGACTGTGAGGTGTTCCCACTAAAAATTATATACTCTCAAGGAAAAAACTAAGCATTCTGATTTTTTTTTCAATAAAGCTGTTTTCTAGTGAAGTAGTTCTAAACCTTATGGAAAAAAAGGTACCAAATTGCTTTTCCTTTTGATAAGAAGGGCATGGATAAAAGCTCAGCAGCTGTTTTTGCCTTGAGATGGTTCTAGTTACAACCTGTGTGATCCTCCCTACACAAAGCTCAGTTAATTCTCACCCCCTGCTAACTCAATCACCATTCCTGACTTGCCCAGCTCTGCTGACATGCCCTGTGCTCTTGCAGCTTTCATCATTATCCCAGATGCTTTTATACCTTCTTGCTCATTTTACACCGGTGAAACTCCCCTACAACCCTACATTTCATTCATGCATATCAATCTTTTAGTGGTTAAGATGAGAATCATCCAACATAAGTGAAATATACTTCACTTCTACTCTGTTTCAGAAAGCTACATTTAATGGCACATACGGAAAGCCTGAAAAGCAAATGGAATAATTCCAGTATTTATTGCCAAATCAAAAAAATCCCATTTGACAGTAAATTCACCTGCCAATTTGATTAGCCTTTCTTCCTCATCTTTGCAGATTTATATCTATATGAGTAATAGTACTTTTTGAGAAAAATACAGTAATTCAATTTTCTGCTATTTCTTGAATAAGGCAAATGCAAAACAGGCTGCAGATCAGAAATGCTTTTTCATGAGAGTGCTTGTCTATTATTTGTCCTCCCTCTGGAGCCTGGGCTACGGCAGCTCCAGTGCTTAACACAATCAGTCCTTCTCTGACAAGCTGAGGACTGGATTCTAGACACTGGAGATCACTGATTTGATAAGCTCCCTGTGCTGTTTCCAAACTGCTTCATCCTCAGTAAATACTTGAGAAAGATACAAGTAAGACACAGTAACCTTGAGCTACCCTGTGATAGAAAACAAATACCAGTAAATAAAAACAAACAAACATGAACTGGAATAATTTGTAGAGACTGACTGCCTTGCCACTCTCTGTAAGCCTCAATTTAAGTACAAGAAGGGGAAAAAAATGGATTTGGTGCCTCTCTGTACATTTTTGTTGGCAAGAATAAAAATAGTCTCTTAAAAATGGGAGCTGAGAATGGAAGCCTAGATATGAAACAAAAATGCCACTGTCTTTCAAAAGAAGCCTCAGGTTGGGTGGTCCATGTGGCACTGTGCCAGCCAAATCCAGCCACAGGGCAATACTATGTGACCTAACTGGGCAACAGCAAAAGCAGATTATTTCTGTAAGTGACTGGCTACTCTGGGGATGAAAAACACACTGGAACAGGACCTGGTAACTAACTCAGGAAGAGAACCCCAGGGTCTCTCAGCCCTACCCCCACCTTTTTCAGGGCAGAGCCCTTTGGTGGCTGCTCACGCCCCTGCCCAGGCTGTGGTGCAACCTCTGCCCAGAGCTTCTGCAGCTCCAGCTGCCTCTGCTCCTGCCCAGGGCTGGGAGGGCAGGCATCACTGCCCTTCTCTCCTGGCACAGGAGCTGAGGCCACCAACTCCTGCACACCAAGTCACATCTCCAGCACCAAGGGCAGGAGGAGGCTGCCAGCTTTGGCCAATGCAGGGCACTCCCATGAGTTAGAAGAGCCCTCTGTGCCCCTACAGACACCCAGCAGACACAACCTGAGATTCCTCACTTACTTTATCAGCACTGAGCAACTCCAGCTAGGAAAGGCTGGGCCACCACCAGCTGCTGAGGAGATACTCTGAAAATTGCTTCCATTCCTGAACACCAGAAATGCCCTGCAATGAACTGTAAATCACTCATAACTGTTATATTATAACTTGGAATATAAGTATATTCTTTTCTCTCTACATATCCTGTTATTCTCATGCCACTATTAGAGAGCTATCTTCTGTTCCACTGGATTTTAATATTTATAGTAATTAGTGCAAAAATAAATATTTCTCTTCGAACAAGATTTCTCTTCCAGATCAAAAAGTGAATGCACCTCTAATACTATACAAAATAAATATTACACAGGGTATGGAACATGGAGTGCAGATTACAAGCTGTAAACAGACACCACTTTGAAAAATGCTTTCTGGGACTGACTCTGGGATGTAGGATTAGTATCATCTCTTACTTCAGAACTGGTAAATTCTGTTCACAAAATAATTTTCTATAAAAAGACTAAAAGAGCCTCAACTCATTTTCGGTAGATATAGTGTACTAGCAGCAAGGCATTTACATATGCAGATTTTTCATATGATGGAATTCAAGATGTTCCTGCAACTCTAAGCATGTTTTATAAAAATGAACTCAAAGGTTTACAGCTTTTTATTCCAAGTACTGGGGAAAATCAAGAACATGGCACTTGTGCTACAAGGCTATATACATTATCTTATAATTTGATGAGGAATGCTTTTCCTTATGCAGCAAAGTTCAACTGCATCTCATCAGCTCTTATCTAGGTCTGACAGTATCTTTTTCTCACGTTGAAGGAAGTTTTTTGGCATTGTATTCACCAAAAAAAAAATCAAGACAGTATCATACAGTGCAAAATGAAACAAAAAGATCCTTCTGTTTAGAACTATTGCACATCTCACTGATGTTAATGGGGATCCTTCTTTCTAAATCTAAGAACAGGTATGTGCAACAAACTGGGTAAAGCTTAGCACTGTCTTATTTGGACATACACTTTTGTTTCCAGCACGGTGTTCTCCACAGTACAGTGTAAAGAACAAATTTCAGTGTTACTGCTGAAGCAAATGAGTTTTCAGTTTTGCTTCCAAAGCAGTCAGTTTCATGGAGGTAAGTAGGGAAAACCCCCACCTGTTTCCCATAGTGCAGAGAAGCCTTGAGAAAACATATGTTTGTAATAAACACAGCAGCATCACCGTGCTTTATCTGGCATACAAGAGAAATTATACTGACAGAAAATGGAAATCACTTAACGGAGAAAGAAAAATCAAGGCATAATAGGGTCTATATATTGTGAAATCTTTTCTACAACATGACAGACCCTCCACTTACATTTCACCTCTTGTAGAACTTGTGCCATTTCACCAGGTATATTCATGATTTCAATTTTAATGAAGTAGGCAATCTTAGGCTTCAGATTCTCTCTTCTTCTTTCCATCTTCTCCTAAATCACTGTCTTCTGATTGGCTGCTGCTAAGGACTACAAACTGTCCTTCTGTGCTGCTCTGGTTGGACCTGCTGGAAGCTGCTATCAACCGGCTCTGCTCCTCCAAGTCCTAAGTTGGGAAGGTGGGGTTGGGAAATCAGAAAAAGAGTACTACCCTTAAATCCATCTGGAATTGACACAGCATACTATTATGATGATTTCTAAATGTTCTATCAATACTATCAGTGGACAGCTTTGGACAAAACTGCAAAAGAAAGTAAGTAGAAAAAAACTAATATTAAGAAATAATGATGAAAGGTACCTTCTCAATTTGCTTTTGTTTATTCAGTTCTTTTTGCTGTTTCTCTTTGACTCTGTCTATTTCCTTCTGCTTTTCTGAGGCTTTTCGATCCTAAAGGGCAAAAATGTAAATAAAGTCAGTATCAACAACCTGAGATGTTTGAGATGCTACTGATTGATATGAGCTTGCTCAAGATTGTGACATCACTGTTTTGATTATTCTGCTTTTAAAGGACTTGGAATAGTTTTTAAATTAATCCTATAATGAATATTGTTCTACAGTAGATATTGGTCAGTCTTTTCATTTGAATTTAAATTCTAGGAAAAAAATTCCTTGAAATACACAACAGTATTGCTGCATCTAGAAGCATCTTGCAGAATACAATCTACTACACATATTACATATACCCCCTTCCTTCCATTCCCAAGCACCCCTTGCCCCAAAAAGATTCTTACCAGTTCTGCATGAAAAGCTATCTGTTTGGCCAGTCCAACAGAGTCACAAATCTAAACACAAAACAGATAGGAAATAATTTAAAATGCCTTTGAATTTAAGCTAGCATCCCAATTTAGATACAACAGCACATTAAAGCACTTGCAGGCACTTAAAATGACAGGTTTAATTTTTTCAGTTCATAAAAAAATGCCTTAGACAGCTTGAATGGATCTAGCATCTTGGAATCCAGATTCACAACTGATACAAGTCACAACCATCACCAATACCTTTTCCCCTTCATTATTTGATTCAAATATATAGCAGATGGAAGTCTGGCGGCTCTCCACTCTCCCTCCTGAGGTTCTAAGCACAAATCCAAACAGGCGTTTATTCTCCTGGTGTGTAGCGTACAGCACTACACTGGGCAAAGGAAACTGCCAAAAGGATCAGATACAGAGAGATTAAAACTGATTCCAAACATTTGCTATGTGGGGTTTCAATACACTGCACATCAATTAATCACAACCACAGCACAAGAAGTTACCCGACCAAATGTAATAACAAAACACAAACAGATTAGATAGCAAGGACTAAATTATTCCAAAGACAAGCAAATGTCAAAAAACACACTCCATGTAAGAAAAAGGGACCACATTTGCAGTGTGAATCAGTCATCTTCCTAAATGTGGATACACTCCTTTTTTGTTTTAATCATTCATTATAGTTACATTTGTGACTAAGCTTTCAATATTTAGTTCCACATAAGGGCACTACTTCTCAAAAACCTTTACTGCAATTAGTGCAGCTCTCCTAATTACATAAGCAAGAAATAAAAAACTCCAACCCTTACAAATCACATACCCTCATTAGTTTGTTACAAGAAAACTGTTTTGCATTCTTATTCCTTAAATAGGTTGAACTTCAAATTATCTTTTTAAGACTCATCAAATGATAAACTTCAAAATTCTAAAAGTCCCTACCACAGCTGCTCTAAGCTGATAGGGTGAGTTTTTCCTAGGATTAGATGTTTGCATTTAGCATATGGGACATGCCCTCAGTTGATGTACCTCACCTGTAAAAGGTGACAGCTTTTAATGAACTTAATGTCAGACTTAAAATATCAAGATATTTTTCATGCTCAAGATTTCCTTTTATGAAAAGGAAAGCAATTCAGAGCCTCCAAAAAAGGTAATGTTTTTAAAATCACAAAAGAATTAAATTACAGACCATAAATTGTGCATAAAAAGAGGAAAAGGGAATAGTTTTGAAATATGAAGAATAAAGACTGCTTTTACTAAAGAATTAAGCTGGCCTTATCTGATGTCCTAACAAGAATTCCACTTGCTCCTTTCAAGTGCATTTTTTATAAAGAAGTAGAAAACAAGAAATGAAACCAGAAACCATTCAACACCCTCAAGGCAATTATACATTAAAAACAAAACCCCAAAACAAAACAGAGAAATCAAACACCAAACAAATCCTCTTGGACTTCAGAACTAATGTGACTCCATCATTAATGTTCTCTCTTTACTATTTTACTCTCTCAGATCATGGGGGGACGGGAGTCTCAAAAGCCATTTTGACCTATAGAAATCACTCCCCTAAACCTGATTTGCAAGAGTTTCTAAATGTCTGCATTGGTCTTCTAATAGAAGTGGAAATCAGGCTGGAAATCTCATGCTATTGGTGATTTTTGCTATCATCTCATAATAAAAATTTTAAAGTAAAAGAATTACATTGTTGGGTATTTATCTTAAAATGTAAAGTTACTTACTCGTAGTCTTGTAACTTGTGTCTGTGGATCAATTAACCTAAAAATTTGTTTTTAAAGACAAACCAGAAAGTAAATTTTACCAAAGTGAAAGAAGGTAATTCTGTAAATAAACATCAGTAGAAGTCAGGAAGCAAACTTACTTTAAACAGTCACAAGTGACTAACAAGTGTGATTCTGTCATCCTGAAAATGTTATGGATGGCGCGAGCTGCGAGTATTTGACGCATTGTTTCATAAACAACATCTGGGCTTTCATCAGACTTCACTTCCATAGAGCCAAGAAATCTTACAATAAATAACTGATGAAGAATTGAATCTAAGGAAAAAGAAAAGTATTGAAAAAAACAAACTCCATTTTGGGCTTTCCATTCAAAACCAAAGGTGGATTGTAGTCAGGAAAACTCCAAACTCCACTTAATTTGGAAAGAGATTGCTCCTACTTAGCAATTAGAGGTGCAGTTACTACACAGCACATCTCGCATCTTTTCATTTGGTTAATGAACACAAAAGATGCAATGAATCATTTTTACAGCAGATTTTCAGACAGTAGTTTGATTTAACTTGACTTATCAAATACCTTGCAATGTAATTAAGCATTTTAAAACTGGTGTTAAATTAGAAGAGAGAAGCTAGAGATGAAAACAGAACAGTAATTGTCAAAATTTGTTTTTATTTTGCATTGAAATGAAATTTTTGTTTTACCTTCCGTTTCAGGTTTTGAGCCTCCAGATTCACCGAAAGGATTTGTGCGTCTATTAAAAATGAAAACATTAAAGCAGATTACAGGAACCATTGATGGAAAGTGCAGTAGTCTCATGCTGCATCAAATACCAACATGTAATGAGTTCACAAACTTGTAAACTGGAGGAATAATATATCATGAATCATAAGAAGCAATTTCATCAGGAGTGAGATGTAAATTGCTGTATTTGAGGACCCACATTATGGGGAAAATACCAGATTTTATTGTCCTATTGCTGCCATAGAAAGTTTTGCTCACGTTTTATTTTTTTTAATATTTGAATTAAGCCCAAAGCAAAACTTTGATAATGTTTGAAAAGGTGTAGTTTTAGAGGACGAAATTTCACAGAACAGCTTCAGGAAGCACAGCCAAAAACCAGGCCCGTTCAGTACTCCATAGAAGCACCCACTTCTCAAAACTCGCAAGGTGCTGAATTACTTACTCAAGAGAAGCCCTTGGGTTTGTTTCAAATGCAGCTTTCTCAAAACACCTGGGGTTTTACTCCTAGAGGATCAAGAGAAATGTGGCTATTTCTGGCTCTCAGAGACAGAATTACTATCAGTTACAAAGAAAAGTGAAAATACTCTAGGCTTCCAAGTCTGCATTTTTCAAAAACAGTAAGGGAATGAGCAGAAGAAATGGGGACATTTTATTTAAAATTTGTAGAGGAGATCACCCTTTCTCTTTGGCTGACTGGTAGCTGAAAAGCTATTGGCAAGGGATCAGTAGTGTTCAAATTAGGTTTTTTATGGAATTAATGGAAGTGTCACCTCAACAGTTAATGTTCTAAAAGCAAATTTCAGAGAAAAAAAATTGTTTAGAAGCACATACTGACTGCCATCAACTATCAGAAATCTTTTAACTAGGAGATGTCTTGCTTTCAAGTAATAACATTTTTCTAGATTGAAGCCAAGATGGTATTGCTACCATGTTTAGATAACATGGACTCAATCAAGAACCATCCCATTAAATGCTGACCTGTGTAATTACAGTAAAAGCAAATTCTTTCTACTAGCATCTTCTTTTGTTCAGGCTTTTCTTGTCATTTAATATTAAACTGGAACAGTAAATGCAAAATCTCACAGGATCTCTCAAAAGGCAGAAATAAAATTTTAATATATGTCATCAGTATGAGAAGCCAAGGAAAGTACTTCTTTTTTCATAACAAACTTCACCTATCTGTACAAACACTGCAGTTCCTTATTGAAGGCAATGGTTAATTGAAAATACTGAGCTCAACTCAGTTCTGCTATGAAAAATATTATTTTCTAGTCTAAAATTATAACTGATGACATCACAGAATATTCTGAGTTGGAAGGGACTCCCAAGGATCATCAAGTCCAACTCTCCAGTGAATGGCCCATACAGGGATTCAATCCACAGTCTTGGTGTTACTGGCACCCTGCTCTGACCAACGGAGCTAGACCAGGCTACCACAGGAATTCACCTAAGTCTTAAGCTTTCCACTTCCTGCAATACAGTTCAAGTCTATTTTAAATCAGGATATTCTGAAGGATCTAGCTGGCCATCTGCTTATCCTACTATATCAAACAACAAAAGGAATATTCTTGAAAAAAAAAGAAAAATAGTTGTGTATACATAATTCCAACCCTTACATCTGTAAGATGCAATTCAAAATTCAACTATTTTCCTAGAGGCAGGGGGATTAAACACATTTTTGTGACAAGTCACATAAATTAGTTTTCATCTCTTTGGCTGTTGTTGCTGTTAAGAGCAGCTGGATCTGCAAATACATTTTCTTAATATCTGAATTCTATAGATACAGCTCTAGTAATGCAGTGATGATTTACAGGTCTTTGATTTTTAGTACATCTCCCACTCAAATATAATAAGTAGGAAAAAAACTTTTTATGTTTTTACATTTTGGGATGAAGTCTTAAGATTATTTTAACTTGTCTGTATGTGAAATTACTCTAGAAGCCTAGATCATTTTCACTCACCTTTTCAGCTTAAGAGGAGTGTCATCGTATGCCATCATCACCTGGAGGCAGGGCTACCAAATTTCTCTTGAGTTTCCAAGAGGAAATAACCCAAGCTGCTGGGTGAGCAAGCAATAGGAAAGGAAAATATTTTGTGAAACCAAAAGTTTAAAATAAATCAATAAATAAAAGCATTGGCTAGTAAAGCAAGAAAAGCTGCTGCAAAACAGAAAACTACACCTTGACTCTAGTAATGTAATTAAGCCCTTTTTTACAATGCCATTTGTTGTTTTGCTTCACTGGCCACAGCAAAATTTGTGACATCAGTCAGGGAAAATGCAATGTGTGTGCTGGAGATGCATCTTTAATGTGGTTTTCTTGTTTGTTTGTTTTTGAATAGTAACAGTAACTTTAGGGATTTTTTTTTCCTGTCTCTCTGCATTTCCTACCTGCCCGATTGCCCTGAAGATTTTGCTTGGCCAGGCATATCTTCACTGACTGGAGATATTATGTCAAATTGGATGGGAGTGTCAGGGGCAACAAGGGAATCCAAGGAAAGTGTGGAGAGAGCTGCTGAGTCAGATCCCAGTGACCCTGTGCTGCTGGTACGAGCTGTGGGAGGACGAGGTTGTCTGCAACAAAAATCAAAAAGGCAATCAGGGTATGTGAGTTCAAGTTGGTTGATAATAAATTAAAACTTAGGGGACACCAATACAATACTCCAGAATTTAGATGTAAAACAAAACAAAAACTAAAAACCTGAAGATCAGGGTACAGCAAACAAATCTACATACCTAGTCAAATTTCAGTTAAAGTTACTACTTCCATTAATAATTGCATCAGATTGTGTTACCATCAATATGTAATCACATATTAAGTATAATACAATCTGAGGTCTGCTTCCAGGAGTTGGACACATGAAGAAAAATCTCATAATGAAATCACACAACAAAACAGACATGATGAAACTGTCCATCAGCAGGCATTGGTATTACTTGTCACAACGGATGCTCAACAGTGCTTCAGCAGTGAAAGGTGTGTTCAGGAAATTTTCCTCTGATCTATCAAAGATTTAGTTCTGATCACAGAAAGCTTTGTAGGCTTGTTTGGCCTTTTTTTTCTCCCCTGGAACTTTATCCAGAATTCTCTTTTTACATGTGCACTTCAAATGCCCCCTAGTTGCTTCACTTACACAGGTGGCCTCATGCTGTCGTGCCTCTGCTGAAAGGAAGGAGAAGGAGTGACAGCCTCCAGAGCTGACTGGTTCACACGGGCAGCAATTTCCTGCAGCAGAGATAGGAAAAAATAACTGAAAACTATTTCTCAAAATAAACTTTCATATTTTATTTATACGCAACTGGGAGAAGTTATAACCTCAACCTTTCATGAGAATCTTGCATTCTTAAATTTTTGCCAGCACACCTGCAGCATTTTCTTCTAACTTTTCTTCAAACACATATCCTGATGTTAACTTTCTCAATTTAAATGAACACACTAGCCTTGCAATATTGCCAATGTCAGTAAAAGGCAGCAATAGAGAAAAGTTCCAGTGATAAGTCTGGCAAAATAAGCAAATGTAGCCAGGAAGAAAAAAAGAAAAATCTCATTTGAGAAATGCAGCCCTCAGCTTTGACCTAAACCCCATGAAGACACATTTCATGTATAGATACATGCTCTATTATAAAACAGTTTTTATTGGGCCAATTCCCCTAATTTAGTAAGCAAAAATCGTTACGTAAGTTCATATCAATACAAATTTACTATATAAATATAAATGTAAACATATTACTGATAGCTTTAAATTTTAGTAGTTACCTCAGGGTTTTCACTTAGATATATCTGCTTAGATATGTTGTTTATGGTGCATATCCACTGAAAAAGAGGAAGAAAAAAAGAAAATAAATTAATTTGTCATGTTTTCTAAACAAACTTGATTGAACACCTGAGTTGCTAGTTTCAGCACTTTTTCTACTTTCTTTGTAAATTCAGGGAGTCAAATATTCTGCACACCCAGCTTGTCATTAAATTCACTGCCACCTAAATACTGCACCTTGCACTTGTAGATTTTACTCACAAAAAATATTTTAGTCATAAAACTAAATATTTTAGTCACTAAAACTAAAGAAAGCTTAACTCACAACTCTAAGGAATTTAAAAAAAAAACTTCATCAGGATTCTCTGTACTTCTTTATTCTGTGCTGCAGATGACACTGTTTCCTCAAGACATTATAAAAATTTAATTTGGCTTTTGTGGAATTCGCTCATTTCTTGCATCTGCAAGCTAGAATCTCCTTTCTCTCTCTGCTCTGGAAAACCATTTGCTCCTGTTCCTGGCTTTTCAACTTTTCTCTGAAGGAGGAAATTAACAGGAACACTAAGATGAGCAAGGTGTTACTAAAAAAGGTAATTTATTAGTAAGTAGAAACAGAAAAAAATATGAAGTATTATCCAGCTATGGTTAGGAATGGATTCTTTCTGTGCAGCAGAAAATCACTGGGCTCCATGCATACCTCCTATAAGCTTACCTCTTCATAATCTTTTTTACTTTCTGCCTGTAAGATTGAAGACCTGAAAGAGGAGAATGGAAAACACAATTCTGTGTATTTTAAATGCCTCACAAATACAGTCAGCCAGGAAATTACATTTTCATATTTAAACACTGAACAAGCTATGAAAGGCTGAAGACTGTGTTTGTGCTGAGCGCAGTCAACATTTAATTAGGATGGGGAGGAAGCTATGCTTTTCTTTCAACAAGAAACAGAAAAGCAACACAATTCTAATTGTTTCCATGTAATACTTAAGTATTCACAAAATGCAATAATATGTGATTGTCAACTGATTATCAAAGTCTTATTCTGAAATACTATTCAGCTACACTATAGAGCTTACAAACAAAAATCCAGACATTACACAATTAAAAGAACAAGGAAGATTCTGCTTCTAAATATCCACAAAATATATTAAGCTAACATCTGGACATCTTTCTTTTCCTAATTAGTGAGCCCACTATTTCTTATAAGAAACAGCAATGTAAGACCACTCACTTTTTGCCATCAAAAGATGTTATCTGAAAACAGTACCGTCTGTCCTCACAGTCCACAGCCATCACAGAGCAATTGTCTATGTCCATGACAAGTCCCCCAGCCACATCACCTCTTGCCTGGCTCATCAGATTTCCTCCTTGAGTGAAGTAAAACTGTCTCTCCCAACTGGAAGACACCAGCCCTGTCTTACTAAAAGATAAGAAGAGGTTCTCAGTTAGCCTCCCTTTTTGCTCAGACACTCTATCATATTAGTTGCTGCAATTCTAATACAGAATTCTAATACAGAAACTCATGCCTCACTCACCGAGTATTTTGCTTTAACTGTTGTTGTAAAAGTAATCAACTTTTTTTTTTTTTTAATTCCTTGAATCTTATTATATAAATTACAGTAAAAAAATCTGAATGTTACAACTTATTTTAATAGCTCTGAAAAACTGCTGTTAGATTTCCTTAGAGTCACAGCTCCCTCCTGTGGACAACGAGCCACTGCTGCATGGAATCTAGAAGTTCCTTCCAAGGGTATTTTGGTTAACAGAGTGTTTTGCCTTGTAGATCAAAATTACAATGTTTTATTAGTAACTTGTATCCCAAAGCTTTAGCAGACACTTCCAGAACAATCCTGATAGATGGAATCTTGTTACTTCCCAGTTAGGATGCAGCAAAGTTACACTCTCAAACCTTTTTTGTTAAACTGTGAAAATTCAGGCAAAATTAGACTAAAATCAGGGTAACTATGCTTTGCACCTGAATGACATTGTGTCAGTGATTTTAATGAATTTAATACTAATTAGGTGAAGAAGTCCAAAGAAAACAACAGAATAGCTCTTATGTGACTTATTCAACTAAATATATAAAATCAGCATAGCTAACATCTAAAAAAATACTTCAGCTTCTTTAGCTTTCCTTTCCCAAAATGAAATACTCTGGAATTTTTAAATAACAAGGTACTCTTACTTTCTTGCATTGAGATAGCCAGCTTTCCGTGTTAGATTCCTATGAGCAGGAAATTTTGTGGGATCAGGATCAGGCAAATACAGTGGATCACTGGCTACTTCCAAGTCCTCTATAGTTTGTTGCATGTTTTCTATTTCACAATCCATTTCCCTGCGAACACTGAGATAAAAAAATGAGTTATTAACAAAGATAATTTATTAATAAGTAGAAACAGAAAACATAATTATCTTGATAAAAGTTCAAAATTCAACAAAACCAACTTACTTCTGTACACTTGTGCCAATATTGGTCAAAAATTCTTCCAGTTGCTCCGTAAGATTTTCTGAACCCATTTTAAAAAAGCTTATCTTTAAAAAAAAAAAAAAGGAGGAAAAAGGAGAATTTAGTAATGTAGAAAACTACACTAACAATTAACAGATGAAGTCATAGCAGGTTAAAGCTTCTCAGAGAAATCTGTTTCCATCCCTCATTCCCACCAAGGCCTCTTACTAAAAGCAGCAGCAGGTGTGTTTGTGGCTGCAGGTGAAGGCTGCTGCTGGCACTGAAGTGGGATTTGTGTCACAAGGATGTGAACAGAGCTGCCTGGAGGAAACACAGAAACTGCCCTGGAAAAACCCTCGAGGTCTCTCTGTCCTTTTTCAAGCCCACCACTGCAAACTTGTTATGGGGCGGTTATTTGGGGCACATAGGAGAGCACAAACCTGTGAGGATTTGTCCAGGGCCATCCACAGGGAACTAACAAAATGTATTTTAAGTACAGGGTCCATAATGGGCCAGAAAATCTGCCACAGCTAAATTGAGGTTAACCATGAGAAATTTCAGAACAGGAAGCCCCGGGACATGGCCCTGCCCTTCCGTTTCTTCGATTCAGCAAAAAGCTCCACCTAAGCAACAGGTTGCACTGCTTTATTACACAAAATATGCAGAGCTTAGTTCTTAAATATGAGCTGCAAAGTTTCAAAAGAAAGCAAGAGTTCTTGCCTTTGGGAAGCTTTCAGAAAGTGTGCAGAAGTTAATCTCTACTCGGGTCACTGTGGCAGTGCCAGATGCTGGGAAATTTGACTTGCAGAAAAACCCAAAGCCTATGCTTTATGACATACTTCCAGAAATACAAATTAAGTCTGTCCAAATAACTTAATCATAGTTGTATTATCTGTTGCACCCATCCTCAAATAAACCAATCATGAACTTATTAATTCAGCAAAACCAAATCAGAATGTTTTTTAACATTCTGGCTCTACCACAGCCTTGATTGAAAACAGTAGTTATGTGGCTTTTGATGATTATCTCATTTCAGAACAGCTGCCATAGTAATGAGTTCAACTGTCTCCATGTTACTTGCTGAGAAGGTACACTTCCAGGTGGACTTGCATGAAAGCTCTGATCAGCTCTTCCATTTAGTGGAATCAAGTGCCCAGCAATGAAAATCTAGGCATTATATCAAATCCAGCCATCTGGGTTCTGGGGGGAAATTGACCATTATATTTGTCACCCTGGCTTTGCTACAAGACTGATGGCAGTGAGGGCATCTCACAAAGAGATTCCTGCAGTGAGTGGGCAATGACCAGTGCTAACTATTGGCACAGTCAGGGCAGCAGCTGTGGTAGCTCAGAGAAGTGGATGGGTGGGTCGTCTTCTCCATTTCCTTCCCTGGATTGCAGAAGAGGTCTTGAAATGAATTTTAGTACATCAACCATCATGAAGTGCTTTTCTATCTTCTTTCAGACCTACAGCTTTCAGAATCTGAAATTACCTGAGCTTGCATGTATCCTAGCAAGGGTTCTAGCAGAGAAATTTTCTTTTTGTACTGGAGAGTATTTAATGCACAGAAATAATGCATCATAGTCTGATGCTGTTTTTTCCTTGAAGTATATACATCTTCTGTAACTTCAGCCTTGATCTGAAGAGACACAGACAAGGGGAGGGACAAAAAGGAATGTTTAAGACTTGGCACTGATCACATGTCTTCTGGACAGGTTTATAGCCAGCATGGAAAAACCCACAGTTATGTTCTGCCCTCTATGACCAG
Organism: Chaetops frenatus; assembly: GCA_013400775.1. NCBI lineage: Eukaryota > Metazoa > Chordata > Aves > Passeriformes > Picathartidae > Chaetops > Chaetops frenatus. Next base: position 232,034 of record VZTR01018534.1, on the reverse strand, counting down.
CAGCTGCATGTTTTACTTTGCAATTCTGCTTCTCCAATTTAAACATGAGATATGTGAAAAACAAATACAGTATTCTTTTCTACCTGGTAATTTCTTCATAAAAACAAACTCAACATGATATCACAATATTATTCCTAAAGCATTGTCAGTGTTACAGGATAGGCATATATTGGAGAACCTTGCTTTCCTATCTAAACTGCTAAAACAGAAACAATCAAATGTCACACAGAATCTGCCATACACTGTGTTCCATCACAAATATATATAAAATGAAAATTATTTCTTATCTTCTCTAAAAATCTTTACATTAAGATTTTGTTTTACAAACCTTTTCATTTTCCTTTCTTTTTGACAAACGACTGTATCTGGTAATGGCAGCATCATGGTCTACACAATCAAGAGAGAATTTATGATCATTTCCAAAAATTAATGACTTATGAAACAGAGCAGAAAACCTTTTATAATCAAAGTGTTACACAGAAAGCTAAATGCAAAATTCTGTCATATTTGCACCTTGAGGAATTGTTCTTGTCTACTTATAATCACTTCACTGCTACAAATACTTGGGCTGAAGAAAAATTCTAATCAGATGCAAATGTTGCCAAATTGTTACAAAGTTCCCTAAACATCCACTATTTTTCAAAGAAGAACTGTCCATTAAATAGAGAAACTTTACATAATGAAAACCTGTATGTAATTTTTCTTGCTTCAAAAGCAATGAAGTAATTTGCACTGTGAGAAGCAGAATCTTATTTAAATAAGTTCTCACATGGATATATTAGAGGTAGCTAAAAAAATAAGTTCTGATAATAGGGAAGAGAACTATGAAATTCATTTTAGAAATTTTTTTTACTGATCTGGTCCCAACTTTAAGAAGCGAGTTAGCACCTTACTCTTTTTGTAATTTTGGAGGCATTATCCTACATTATTTAATAATCATATACACACTTAAGGTGTTGTAAAAAAACCCTTTCAATTTGCATTAACACTTTAGCACACAAAGCAGGGATTTACAAGTGAACTGGCACAAGTTGAGTGCCTCAGTATCACTCTGAAAAATTACACCTTAATTAGTTACTTTAAGCCTGCAGGCTTAACTCCACTTTCTAAGTACAAATAATAATCTACAATAATACTGTTGTTTTATAATATTGGTAAGATTAAGTATTTTACACTTACCATTGCTTGCAATTTGGAAAACTTCTTTTAGAGTTAGTATCTCTAAAAGAAACAACATATCACAATTGAAATAAGTTGTTATTAATGTAACAGTCATATATTACAGTTTCTCATGTAATCTTTCACTACTGAGCAGTTGAAGGTAACACCACAGGCACTACATGGCCAGGCAAGTCTGCTCCTACCTGGGGCCTGAGGATCATTTCTGTGCTTACAAAAAACAACAACAAAATCCTGTACTATAATATTGTAAGGAGGAATTTCTTTTCAAAAGTCTTTGAAAATCATCATCAATACAAATGTGTCACCTGTAGTTCCAGTCTGGGTTCTGGTTTGAGCTGGGGAAATGGAAGCACAGGAGATGGGAAGTATCAAAGCCCAAAATACACTGGGACTCCTCCTAGTTAAAATCAGCCGAGTTCCAGCTGGTTATTGCCTCACTGTGTCAGGGAACTGGAACCAGCACAATACCTTACACCTGTTCTGATCTTGGTTGTGGTTTGTGCCATATTACAATACAAACCAGCAGAAAGCCATAGACAACTTTATGGTAAAGCAAATACAAAAAAACTGTCTGGGAAGTACCTGTGAAGTTCATAAAGAAGTGTAGGGTCCTTACAAACTACACCAGCTGGTGGCTAGATCTTCCAGTGGGAAAATTTAATTTGTGATTACTGCCTCAGGGATACCTATTCAGTGAGTACTGACAGGAGATTTTTCAGGTCCAGTGAAGTACTATCAGCCTTGGGATAGTCATGATCCCTTGCTCAAAAAAACCCCCAAAAAACCAAACTATAATCTTTTTAATCCATAATTTTGCTGCAAACTATTGCCAAAGAAGTATCTTCCAAGATTCATAAAGAGTTAGAAGACTTATGAAAAACTTGTAATTTTTATTTCAATTTAGTCTTCAGATATTAGTGTCTTAGATTCACTCTAGAATGTTCACAATAGGGATATTTAAGTTACTTGGGGTTTAACTCTTAAAATTTTTACTTGGAAGCCCATTTGGCACAGCAGTCTATTCACTCCAGTATCTTGAGTGGAATCTATCATCATCACACACATTAGATGTTACTTTAAACCAGGCACGAGATACAATTATTACAAAAATAAGAAGCTGGAGGCGCCATATGTCTGCACATAGGAAGTCACCTGTACTACCAGCAGGGCTGAATAACCACATTACTAAATCTTAATATAGTAAGTACTACAACTTTGGCACTTAGGTCTTTGAGTTTAGTCCAGCAATTATACTGATGCCATGATCTGATATACAAATCTTTCCTGCAAATGCAAATTATCTGAAAATTATTCTTTCCTAACGTTTTTGAGTAGCTGCTAATTGTTCATCTTGAATAGAAGCTAAGTGCTTCCCCAATGTAAGTATTATTTTTGTTGAAACAATAATAGTATTAAGTTCAACTGTAATACTCTCATGACTAGAAATAACTTACTTTTCTTTTTAAATGGGGAGATGCATACTTTTGAGAGCTGAAAAATAAGTGGTGTATTCTATTTAGTGAAACAAGAGCTATGGAGATTAAATGCTATGTTTTTATTGTTGCTGCTGTTGATAAAAAACAGTATTTGGTCAAGTTCTCTACCTTTTAGATCCCTTTCTTTAAACTGAGTAATAGGGAACATCATTGCATCTGCAAGTTGAGTTGAAAGTACTGCATGGCAAGAGCTGAGCTGAAAAAGACAAAAGAAGAAAATCTTAGGAAAGCAGTGCTGAGACCAAATCAAATCACAGTAACTGGACATAAAGGTAACTCAAAGATGACATGTACAACTCAAACACATTTTTGCACATTCCTTTTTTTTTTTGCAGCTACTTTTTTCTAGGTTCCAGATCTCGTCATTAGCTTTTTACAGAAAATCTAATTTAGAGTTTAATTTTTGTCTTGAGTTTTCCAAGTTACTGGATCATGTCCAAAAACAGCCTCATACATCCTGACTAGTCCATTTATTTCTCCAGTTTCCCTCCAGCTACATCACAGCCCATCTTTCACAGCTCACAGAAGTAGAACAAAATGTGATCCTCCCCCTAAAATGCTGTTTAAGTGAGGAGAGAGATCACAAAAATCCTGATTCAGCTCTTAATGGTGCTCAGTTGTGTGTCCTATGAGTCAGTGTCTAAGAGAGACAGCAGGAGGGTCCTTTGTCAGTCAGGTACCTGAAATCAGGCAATACAGAAACCCTCATGTGCATAGTTGCTAACTGCCACTATGTAATGGTTCTGGCTCTATCTCTAGCAGTTAAACTACATTTTTTCTCAGCAATGTATCCTCGTTTTGCTGAATTCATTCTTTATCTTCAGCTTACAAAACTTTAAATAGATGCTGCAATATACAATTAATTGTTACCTTGTTGACAAATTAATGCCATTTCTGTACCTCCTGGCTTAAAAAAGGCTGGAATAATTAGGCAGTTAAAGTCTGTACCTGACAGCATCAGCAAAGCATGTACGAGTGCTTACCTCATCAATAACTTTTGCAAATTGCTGCAGAGTGGAAGTCATGACTTCATCATCTCCCCCAAGTGGAAAACGCTGAAAAGGCAAGAAGAGTTATGTTGTTTGCAGTGTTTTCTGCCACTCACAAAACTGGATTAATAATCTCTGTGAGTATATCAGGTATTCCATTTTTTTTAAATATTACGCAGTTAAGACACACTGAAGCAGTTCACCCCATCAGGTGGAAAAGGAGGACAGGGAGCAGCAGCCTCTTAAAAGAAGTAAATTTTTGTTTTTAACATTTTAAATCTCAGAAAAGGGGGCCCAGCAGCAAAGCTATAAACAGAGAACCCTTCATAGTAGAGGTTACAAAGAAAGAAAGTTATAGATTCCACAGTCTGTGCTTTCAGAGATGGAATTATGCTCACAGAGTAAATTCTGATTGTTAATTGGAGACTGCAATGCAATCTCTTCACTTTGTGACTATTGATATTTAAGCATGTAAGGGTAAACAGATTAATAAAGTAAAAACAAAAGAGAACCACCCTAAGCAATTCCCAAAAAAAATAATCCAAAAGTAAAGTATTTCAGAAGTTATTAATAGTCTTCATGGTAAGAGGAACTTCATTCTGGTTTAGTTGGAAGAACTAAAACAAAGACAGTAGATGCTTTTGGGAATGATTTGAACCACCAGCCACAGCAGTTCATTTTATCTGGACCAAACCTAAATACATTCTACACTGTGCTCTGGGAGATAAAAGACTACAAAAATACACAGTCCTGACCACACACAGACAACATGATTTATGCAGTACCTGTTTCTCATATTCCTTCAGAAGCTTTGAAGTCAGATGAGTTGCTGCACTTAATTCATTCTGATTTTTAAAAAAGGGGGAAAAAATGAAAATCAATAAAAAGTTAAACAGCTAAAGTATATATAAATTAAAAATACAGCCATAAACTCAAATTTTTAGAAAAACATATGAAGTAGATTGTGCTTCTGGCATAAAAGTGGAGTTATTTTTGGATGAGTGAAACATGCATATATTATGGGTAAAAAAATAACCTCCCACTCGATACATACTATTATACACACCAAGATCATTTTAGTGTGTGTAACATTTTAAAAACACTTGGGAAATACATTAGAGCTACTAGAAGAACAGAGAATATAATTTCACTTGTCATAAGAAATTTTGTTGCAAAAAAAAATCACAAGAATTTAGTCTTTACCACTCCCTAGCATACAGAAAAACAATCACTAATTCTTACTTTATTTCACTTCTACGTTTAAAATATATGGAAGTTAAAGAAAAGCATATAGCTCATAATAATGTAAAAAAAAAGCAAGAAACATGAAATGTGGTTCCAAAGCTTTATAATGCATTCAAGAATTTAATTAACACTACCTGAGCATCATATATTCTGTGCATGGCTTGAAACAACTGATTGATGTAATTGGATATTGCAGCAGCATCTTCTTCAAATACTCCCAGCAAAGAGCGAGTCTGTAACAATCAAACAACCAAAATACAAATATGACAAATTAGAATTTAAATATAATGGAATTTCAAACTTAAATAGCATTATTTCAGGTTTCATTACTGAAAATTTTATAAACCCTCCAATACTGTTTAAAGGAATGATACCTGTTGCATGCATGAGAATCTTACAGATATCCAAGCTCAGCCTTCCTCCTACTGTCAGGCTCTCTCCAGGTTAATACCTTTGCAGAAAGGAAAGGGCCAAGGGAGATGGACAACTGTTAAATGTTGAAACTGTGGGCAGCTACTGGGCTCACTACGGTACATCCCTAAGGAGAAGGGTAAAGATGACTGGTAAAGCTTGCCAGGCATACACATTTCCTCTGCAGTGAGATCCAAATAAAAACTGTGACTGTCCCACATTGTCCACAACCTGAACACAGAGAGTTGCTGGTTGTGCTTGGACCTATTATTTACCTGTAGAATAACCATCAGTTGTGTGGTCAAAACGTTGAGGAACTACACCAAATCAAAACAAACAATACAACCTGCATCTGATTGTCTTCAATATACATGTTTCTCACCACTGAAAGGGAGTGGGAAGATCTGCCCTTCTGTCCTTACCCCAGCTTGTCAGTCTGTCTGTTCCTTAGCTGGTGTTACCCAGAAGCCTGATGACTCTTGTGTCCAACTGCACTGTCTGCATCACTGATGGATGGTGCTTAACAGCATCCACCTCAAAAATCAACCTCTTTTATCACTGGCCACCCATTAGACTAAAACACTGATCTCCATCTGTAAGCCCAGCTATCCAACCAGTTTTTCCACTCAGGTCACAGTCCATACCTCCCCCTTTTGTCCAGAAGAATGTTGCCAGACCGTGTCAGAGTCCTTACATAAGTCAGGGTGATTGACATCCCCTGCTCTCCCTTCTGCCCAAATGACTGACTCCATGAGAAGGCAATCAGGTTGCTCAGGTGTAATTTGCCTCTAAGCTTAAATGAGATGCTGCCTGCATGTTCTTGTATCCTTTTTGCACTTGGAAGCAAGGTTATTCTTTACCATGAGGATTTTGAATGGCTTCCTTCCACCAAGACAGAAATCCCAAAGGGGGAAAAGCAGAGCATGTGCCAGTAACTCTGCACAGGCTACACTGGCTTTTCCTAAAATGTTGGTTGGGATGCTTGGCTGTAGAAGCAGGAGCAGCTTGCAAGAGCCACAAAAGAAATGCTTTAGCAATGTTTTAGCAAAAGGACCATGCTTTGTTTCTAGGTTTACACTAAAATTAATGTCCTGACAGAAAGAATCTTAAGCACGTAATTGGACTTTTTTTTCCCCAAGCTATGATTATTAAACACTTGAAATTGGAAATTTTATTTTTTAGACTTCCCTAGGCTGTCTCAAAACTACTGAAGTCTTTAGACCCTCCCCTTGAAGCATGAAGGTCTTTTTCAGCTACTTCTCTGATTTTCTGCTTTTAATGATAATCAGAGTACACATTAAATCCATATAAAGTATATTATTTACAATTCTTTTGACATAAAATTCTTTTCTCTAAGTTAAATTAGATGCCTGGCTGTATCAAAACTACTGTCATGCTATATAATGACTAAAAGATATTTAAATATCAAAAAATAGAATCAAATGGCATAATCAACACAATAAATAGCTTTAATGCTGGTTCTAGTTTATAAAACAAGTAGAAACAGATGGAGGAGAACTCAAATCTTTGCCAGGTGTGGCAATGTGTGTCATCCTAACAGCCTTGACTTGCCCATTGGAGTAGACATACACGAAAGAATGCAAAAGAAAAAATTACATGGTACTATAACCACTGAATCACATACTCATGACCTTTAAACCTGAACATAAATAAACCTGAGCTTGTAATTTTAAAGCAGTATCATCTAAGGTTTCTGGATTATACTTAGTCTTTAAAACTGAACATTGAAAAAAAATATTTCTGTTTTATTTTAAAAATACCAGTTATTGATGTTCAGCCTTCAAAATAATATCATATGATACTAATGGAAAGATATTAACCTGAAACTGTAAAGAAGTTATGGCAGACTTCTGCTTAGCAGAAAATTAGAGGAATTGTTTACTTATGTTTCCAGTAAAACTCTGCATCATTCTGCATGTTCTTTAGGATTCTTTCAACCCGTGTTTTTGAGCAGGCAAACAGGAAAGGACCAGAGAAAAGCTGCACAAAGAAACTTCCTCGTTAGAAGTCAGTGTTAAGCCTTCTATGCCTTCACATGGAGGGCACTGCAAGTCACAGCAGACAGAGCCTGTGCTACCAGAGTCTCTTGGCTTTTTTTGTTGTGCAATGCTTTGGGAATGCAAATCAGTGTGAGCAGAAACTCTTTCTAAATGCACACCGAGTATGTGAGTAACACATGTCCTAAGTCAATATGTAAATTGCTCTGTTTTGCATAGCAAAAGACTACAGGTAAACTTGGCGTTTGGTTTAGGCCTGACAAGCACAGTGGTTAGATTTTTATCCTGTGACAACAGGAAATGAATGGGTTTGGACATTTTAGAAAAGCCTTTCCTTCCCTCAGACACAGAATAAATTTGATATGACATTTATATATCTACTGTCTGAAACACGAACTCCAGGCCACAGTGCAGCACTAAACAACGACCCAGGCTGATGAGCTTTTCAATATTCCAGCATTAATGTACTGAAGTCATGGCAACTCCTCCAGAGGGAGGGTTGTGCTTTCTTCAAGCAACATTTGTTGACATTTGCACTGCACTGATTTCAAATTATCAGGATTTAATGTAACAAATGGACTAACCTAACAGAAAACCACTGAGTCCTTACTAGAGGATCTGGCTCCCAAATTCACCTGAAAGATATAAGTTTTCTACCTAAAACAGAAGACAATACTGGCAAGGATCTCAAACACATTGGGCTGAATTAGGCTTTGGTTGTCTGTATCACAAATACCTCACATGGTAGAGTCTAGAATTAAAATTACATTCCAGTAAGTAACATTTTTTCATGTGCTTCCCAAATGTGCTCAGATGATCCTAAGTTCATGTTACATTTGACATTTTCTGCGAATAAGAATAGTTCTGACTTCCTTATACTAAGAACAGACATTCAAAAGATAATTTTTAAAAAATCATTATTATTATAAGACTTTCAAAATTTTTTCTTCTTCATGAGATGGCAGCAGGTTTGACCCCTGGACCAGAACCCACATTAGAGGCCACATCTCATCTCACATCCAGCATTTGAGCTATTTGGGGCTCTGTCCTTAGCAAAGCAATGACTCCTTCTTTTCTGCATGGCCTTCTCTTGCCTTTTTAAAGTCATCCTTCGACTTGATATAGAATTGTCATTTTAGGAGCTAAAATTCCCTTTTTAATAAGTGAAAGTTTCCTACGACCAAGGAATTAAAATTACCAGTGCACACGCGATTGCAAGACAGGACGTCTTGCTCACTACGTAAACCATGCATCAGAACAAGGATCTTAACTCAAAAGGCTCCCGTAAAAGAAAATATATTGCAAACTTCTTTTCCCACATCTAAGAAGCACAGTACAAGGGCTTGCTGTTACTGCTGCCAGCAAGAAGAACCAGAGCAACTGCATAAAGCATTTCCTACTTTAGAAAGAAAGACGAGTGCACTACAGCGCATCGCTGACACACATCAGGCAGCAGCAATGCAAGAGATGAATCGGAGCAAGGAGAGGCCTCCGGGCACCCTGTGCTTCCCACCTGCTTTCCGCATTAACGATCGCCGCGATAACCTGACCCAGTACCTGCTTTTCATAGGGCTCTATTAAACTTAAATGCACCTTAGTGAAAAACAAAGGGGAAAAACCGTTTTGGGACGGCAGCATGGGTTTTGTGGTCACGCGGTGTCCAAAATCGAGCCTGGGTGCGAAGGCGAGGGTGGGATGAGGCAGGCGGAGCCGCAGCAGCCGGGCCCGGAGCAGCGGCCCCGCTCCCGGCCCGCAGCACTCCCGGGAGCGGCGGCGGGGCCAGCGGGCGATGGCGCCGCGGAGCTCCGGGCGGGCGTTCGCAGGGCACGACCGCGGCGGGAAAGCCCGAGGCGAGACTGTCGGAGCCCCGCGGGGCTATGCAAGCAGCGTCCCCGCAGCGCTGCCGGGG
>VZTR01018534.1:182685-222624 GCA_013400775.1 Chaetops frenatus | reverse complement strand
AAGAAGGCGCGGGGAGGGGCTCCCTGTGGGGGCCGGAGTGGAGGCGGCCGGGGCCGTGTCCCCGCTGAGGTGACTGCTCGGCACTGCGGGTCATGGGTGTCAAGCAAAGTGTCCTCCCAGCCCCGTCTGTCTGTCCTCTGGGGGTTGCTGTCGTCTCCTCGCAGACAATTACCTTGATGGCCACCCCACAGCGGGGGACCCCGTTGAGTCCCTGCCGTTATGGAGCATCTTTGGCACTCTTTCCGTGTTATCTGGAAGTCTCCTCTTATCCCTGCCACGTGGATAGGTCCCAGGTGGAGGCCAATCACTTCTACTGTGCTTGCAGCGAGAGGACAAGAGACCTTAAGCTGAGACAGGAGAGATTCTGATTAGGTATTAGAAAATAGTATCTCTGCTCTCTTACACTGAGTAAATGTCGTGCTATAGGTTGGTGGCCAGTTTTAAATGCTTAAAACTACGGGGCTCACTGGAATCAAAACAGATCATTGGTTGGACTTGAAAACTGGTTCAGCTCTAAAATTACTTAGAATTGTAGAATCCCTAAGTTTAGAAAAGACCTCTAAGATCATTGAATCCAACCATTAACCCAGCAGCCCGTGTTCACCACTAAACCCTGTGCCCAAGTGCCACATCCTCATGTCTTCTGAACACTTGTGATTGTCAGTGCCTGACCACCCTGCCCATGAAAAAACTCTTTTTAATATCCAATCTAAACCTTTCCTGGCACAACCTGAGGCTGTTTCCTCTGGTCCTGTCACTTGTTACCTGGGAGAAGAGACTGACACCACCTGGCTACAACCTCCTTTCAGGTAGTTTTAGAGAGCAAGACTTGGTAGACTTGATGATAGGCTGTTCCCTTGTTGGTTTTGCCTCCTTGGGACCAGGTGAATTTAGTCTATGACCAGATTAGAAAGTAGATGAAGTCATTCAGCAGAGCAAATGATTAATGATTGTGCGGTCTTGCATGCCAGACCATTCTTTATATTGTATCAGGTCATGATTTACCTTTAAAAGCAGATAAAGGAAAGGGCTGGTGTGTTAAATTACAAACAAACCTCCTTGAGGTGGCTTTTTTTTTGTTGTTTTGGGTGGGTGGTGGGTTTTTTTTTTGTTGTTTTGTTTGTTTTGTTGTTGTTTTGTTTTTCTCTGTAGGGAGTGGTGAAAAGATTTCCAAGTTAATACTCTGTTCAGGCAATTAATTTTGCAGCTCAGCTGGTGACTCACCTGACTGAAGCAAGTCACAGTAGCTCCCCCTTCCCCTGTCAATGAGGGTAATAATTCAGGGTTATCTTAATAGGTGTTTGAAAGACTAAGTCTTGTATCTGCAGGCATGTGACAGGATATTAACACTGGTTTATGACCTATAAATATATGTGCAGTCTCCTGTAAGAAATTGCTCTGTTTTGTACTGTAAGATCATTTTGTAAGGTAGTAACTTTAAGTGGGTTTGGCTTAGTTAGCTTTGTGTATTAACAGCTGTGAGTGGCATCCAAAAGTTTTACTTGAGCTACAAATGTGACTGCAACAAATGTGATAGTAATGAATTGAAGAATCCCTCTGCATCCTCTAAGTGTGGTTTTAGTGTTAACACTGCTCTCAGCATTGTAGAACTTTTGTTAGTGTGTGAGGGATTTTTCTTGTTGTTGTTTGGGCTTTTTGATTTCTGGGGTTCGGTTTTTTGTTTGGTTTGAGGTTTTTTGGGGCAGTTGTTGGTTTTTGTATGGTTTTTTTGTTGTGTTGTTGTTGTTCTTTCTGCAAAATATCTACTAAGAGGCCTTAAAAATTGGAGAACTAACACTTGGCACTTTGCCAACAGGGAGAAGCGCAGCAAGCAGCTCTTTAGAGGATTCCAGATGTGTACCCTTATGGAGAGAACATTTTGCCTCTGCTGGAGGGTGAAAGTAGCTGTGTGGATAAGGTAGGCTTTATTTGCAATGTTTCCCACTATTTAACACAGTGTTTCTCATACTTTTGCTAGTGGCAACCTTGGATTAACCTTGAATTTATCTGCATTCACTCAATCTCCCTGTGTCAAAATAGCTTTTACTTCAGCCAAGAAATAGCTAACTGCTTTTGTTTTGTGAAAACTGGTGTTACCATTTTGAGGTATTCTTGCTTTTAAAAAACTTGGGAATTTTGAAGTTGGCTTCGAATATACTTGTTATTCATGTTAAAAACATATTTGAAACAGAGCTTTATGGAGCATGACTTTCTGAGGTGGTGAAATACTGCTGGGTAAAGAGGTTGTGTGAAAGGCAAATTTTTGGAATGTGATAAGTAATCAAGAAAGATAATGTAGACCATTTATACCCTTTTAAAAAGCTGAAAATATTGCCCAGGCTCTAGTGAAAGGTGACCCAGCAGTGGAGTAGCAGTGGGTGAGAAGAGCAAAAGGCAGCAAGAGTAAGGACTGGGGCTTCAGACCTCCAAAAACCCTCCAAAAGCTCTTGGTGTGGTCTCCTCGCTGGTGTAAACAGCCCTTGGAGACTTCCCATCTCTGAAGAATGAGACCTTCATCTGGTAAAGAGATGAACTCCACTGTCCCTGGGCAAAAAACAGTGGTGCAAAGTCTGAAAGGGAGATTAGTTTGCTGCCTCATCAAGTATGTGATGCTGTAAGAGGATTGGATTTGCATATCCAAGGAACAGTGAGTTTTCCTATTATTGATGACTTAGGATTCCCAACTTAGTGTTTGCCCTGATACTCTATTCTAATAGTTAAAAATCTATAGGTAATTTCAAATGGGTTTCAAGGTGGTATTGGTCAATCCTAATGGGCCAAAACAATGAAATACAGTTTTCAAGAGAAGGCTTAAGGTCTATAAATGGTGACTGGAGCTCATCTAGCAAGTGAACATTGCAGGTGGATGCATGCTGCAAGATCCATTGATATGTGTGAAAAGTGTCCTTGGTAAGATCACTTCTGGAATTGTCACCCTTTTTAATAGTTTAGTTAGACAACAATCTTACTGCACAACATAAAGTCAGGCCAGTAGGAGGGGTAACTTTTCCTCCTGAAATGAAAATATTGATTTTATTTTTGCCTATTATTTTAAAACAAATCTTGATTTTATAGTGTCTCTACAGAAATTCCACCTTTTCTTGTCCTGCACCAAAAGCTGTTTTTGAGTATGTAATGTAAACTGCTGTGTGACTGACAGCTTGAATATAAAAATGTTACAGTTGGTATTTTCTTTATAATGGATGAACTCAGAATTCTGCCAGACTTTAAGCCCCATTACAAAGCATTTATCTCCTTTCTCCCCATTAATCATAATTTTTTTGTGATTTTAAGTGTTGGCTCTGTAGAATTTAAATATACTTGTTTGCTATAAAGCTACAAGGAGGGGGAGAATTCTCCGAGAAAAAGGATGCTTTTAAACCTGTAAACTTGAGTGTACTGCTTCTATTACTTGAAGCTTTTATTTAGAGAAGAATTATCAGGAAATTTCACATCTGGTATGTTTCAAAAGGGCTGCAACAAAGTTATTTTAATAAGAAAAATGAATGCATGAATTATTTAAAATAGTTGGTGCAACTGTTCCTATTAACTAATCCAGGCACTTGGAAGGCAATTACACTGAGCTTTGACAACACTGCCAACCCACTGCACAGTGCCTTATGCCAAAAGCTATTGTTGTTTTATTGACCACGTTCACCATTACATATGCATATGAAAAAACAGAGGCATTTTCATCGGGATTACCCTAATAGCATTAAGAGATTATTTTTTAAATTTCCTTGGAAGGAAATTCACTTAAATGAGATTACTTATTACTTGACTGGTTTCCTATCATGCTTCTATGTTTAGGTAAGTGGAGTCCATTAGAGTATAAAGTTTTTTAAAAAACTGATTTTATACATTAATGATTTCGAATAAAAGAGAAGTGCTATATTTGTGCACAGCTTCTTTTGAGAAAGTTAAGTCGATGCTCTGGTTAGGAGAGATAACACTTTTTGTCCCCCTTGGTGGCCCCCCTAGTGCCACCATTAGTTGCTAATTACTTGCAAACAAATAAACAATTAACTCCTCATGCCTCTTGGAGGGAGAGTTTTCATTGACATGCTAAAACTTTCTAATAAAAGATTTTAATTAATGACGTTGCAAATCCAACCCCCTTGTCAACATAGCTATAAGGAGGACTTGTGGAGAAATGCAAGTCCAGTACCCCTGCTATGCTGACTGAGGGCGAAGGCATGGCTGGTCCCTCGCTGTGTGCTGCTACCACAGCGGCCTCTCCGGGTCTGCACAAGGTGCCCGGCTTTGGAGAGAGTAAAACCACACAGTGCTCCTTTTCAATTGAAAGTATATTGGGACTGGAGCAGAAAAAAGATGGCATTCCAGCTGGGAAACCTCACAGACCCTGGATGGACACATGCACCAGCTTGGGTGAGTCAGTCTGTTTTGAAACCTCTTAAGCTTTTACCCTTTAAAAATACTGACATGTTTCTACTGCAAACCAGTAAATTGAAGCTCTCCTTTTCTTGCTCTTTCTAGTTTTAGGTGATGACAGTAATCCCCATCTGCAAATCCCTGTTGTTTGCTATGAAAATCCATTATTTCATGCTAGAAATGATCCAGTGCAAGAGGAAAAAGTTTTGAAATGTGAAAAATATTTTTCAGTCACTGAAAGGATGTCTTTCAAACGAGAATTGAGCTGGTACAGGGGTAGAAGACCAAGAACTGCGTTCACTAGAAACCAGGTAGGGCTTTCGTCAGCACTTAACAAATGAGTAACAATGCAGTTTAGTAAAATGTTGGAAGAAACCTCTAACAGCTGATAAGTTCAGTGTGATATACCTCTGCAGAGAGACATGCAATCAGGAACTAGTGTAAATTAACAGGAATGTTGCTAATTTCAGCAGACCTGTGTTTATACATGGAATCAGAATTGTGCAAACACTGATCAGAAGTCTCCTGTTGAACAAACTAAGCCTTTATTTTATTTATTATATGTATTTCTGTTATGCACATAGTGGTAACTACTCAACAAGTGTGTTTTAATCTCCTCAGATTGAAGTCTTGGAAAATGTTTTTAAAATGAACTCCTACCCCGGCATTGATATTAGAGAAGAGTTAGCTCACAAATTAGATTTAGATGAAGACAGGATCCAGGTAATTAAAAATTTATTTGAACTTTTCTGTAATTCCAGCTATATGTACTCTCTGGTTATATAAATAAGTAGTTTGACAGCAGTGAAGAGAATGTTAATACTCTCGATTTAGATCAATATATATACATGAAACATACCTTCAATGATTTGTGAAATGGAAACCATTGAATTCCTTCTGAAACCAAGTGTCTTCCATAACATTGATGAGCTATTCTTCACTATAATATTTCCACAATATCTGCTCTGTTAGTCTGTAGTTATTATGTGCAGAACTTGATCATTTCCTTATAATAATTTTTATATTTTGCTTGTCACCATATTTGAAAAACAAATTTGAAACAGGTATGGACATAATTTGTGTGACTGCCTGCATATTTTGCAAGACTGCCAGCAGAGCACAGATGTGTTGAACCAGTGTTTGAACCTATGCCTCTATATGGCCAAAAGCAAAATCTGTTCAGGGATGTTAATTATTGATTTCCAGGTAGTTCAATGAGATAAGAAGCATACTGTAAACATGAGAATTTGGGCTTTACTTTGTTGTTTATCAGGCTTTTGTTGAAAGCAATATATTTGCTTGATGGGAAACTTGATGCCCTAAATAGTTACGCAGCTGAAGAAATAGCATGTGTGAATACCAGATGTTCAGGATCTTCCAGGGTCTGAGTCTGTCACTGAATTTAATACCAGTTTTTATATTCATTACAGTGGAGCTGATGTCACTTTCCAGTTAACCTGGGGATCTTATTTTCTTTGTCTGTGGTGTTAAAATTACAGGTACCAGGTAGCTACATGCTATCATCTGCAGATTTTAAATTTATGTTGGACTTGCAAACTGCTGTCATCACACAAAATCTTGTAATGCTGTGTGAATACTTATAAATTTGGAGTATTATGCTGCTTCCACTGCTGTTTTTCTGAAAAGCATCCCTTCTCTTTCCATTTTAGATCTGGTTCCAGAACCGTCGTGCAAAGCTGAAAAGATCACACAGAGAATCTCAGTTTCTAATGGTGAAAAATACTTTGACCTCCAGCCTCGTAGAGTAGAAGAAAGGATAGCTTGCTGTTACAGTAGTGCTACAGAAAATGAAGAATTATTCATAGCTTGTATTAAGTAACGATATAATAATTATGATTTTATGCCCAGATTTGAAAGTTTATTATAATTTTCATTCAAATAAACTGTAAATACCTGAAGTATTATTATAATCTACTTTTTGTGAAAAAGCTGACTTTTCCTATATATTTGAGTAAGTATTTTCAGAGAATTTGAGATATTTTTGCAGTTTAAAACAGTGCAAATGCTAGGTTGCACAAGAACTTCAGCTATTATGAATTACTGCAGATGACTTGACAAAGCTTTATGGTTTTAGAAAAAGTCTGTTTCAAGTCTGAAATAAACCATATGCAAAATAGATTTTGCTACTGAGAACAGTTTGTCACATTGGAGTTTAAATAGCTTATTTATTAAGATTATGATAGTTTTCATAAAGAACATAATTTTTACAAAAAGATGTCTCCAATGGAAGGACTAATATTCAACTGTCTTCAGTTTGAACAATTGCTCAGTTAAAAGAAGCTGAAAATTACAATCTTTTTATATAATTTTAATTAATTTAGGTTATTTGCCTATTTAATTCTTTAACTTGGTTATCTCATCTCTTGTCAGTATAAGTGTTCCAGTTATGGAAGTTGCCCTATTATCTTTTCATGACAGAATGTAACATTTCATGGGATCAAGTCAGTGGGGACCAGACCAGATACCCAGATCATTGCCATTAATTTTAGGGTGTTGAATTTACTTTTATCAAACAGTACAAGAAACCTAATGATCCTCATATTTGATATTGAGCCTGAAGTCAAGGAGAACCATATACGAAAAAACCCCACCCAATTCTTCATGTCTACAATGTAGGGAAACATTGTAAGTACAGGTTTATGCTGCTCTTTGTTCAGCAGAGTTCTAAGCACTTGCCTCAAATGCTGGTGACCTTCAGTGGGACTCCAGCCTGTGTTTCTTGATAGACATAAATTCTACATTATCTCATGAACAGACACAGTATTGCTATTCCTTTCTTCGTGCTTGTATCCATATCTGTTGGCCAATAGGATGAAAGGTAAGTTTAGAAAATAGAGTGATAGAAAAAAACCATTTTATGTAGCCTCTTACTAGGAAAAGCTAAAAGGACAGTCCTTACTTAGTATTTTCAGTTGTAGTTCGAGCTGTAAGAGTTTAAATAAAAAACCTTTCTATATTTTCTGAAAAATATCACTGAAAAACTGCATTACTTTAGAACTGGGTGACAGATATTAGCCCTTCTGTGTTTTTAACTTCATAGCCTCAATGCCTTCACTTTTATGCAGAATCCTAAAAATCTTGAATTGTTTGGCTTTGCTCTTGGAAATCTTATTTTAATATGAAGATAACAAACTTTTATCCAATATTGAAATGTGGGGTTTTTTGTGCTTTGTTGGATTTGGGAAATAACATTCCTAACTAAATTCTGTTGTATCCTGCATTCCAAAATACTTAAGAGAACGTTCACAAGTAAAGCAATTTCAATTGAGCTGAATCCATTAGGAATAGTTTATAGAGAAATTGAAATCTCCATTCAGATACCTGCCTGATCTGGTAAAGGCAAAGACAATATTGGGAATGCATTCTTTTATTTTGTTTTTCTTCACACCTCAAAACGTATATTGCCCATAGTTTAACCGTATTGCAGGTAATCTGAAACTATTGTCTACTTTGCTTCTAGAAACAAAGTTTCCAGCAGCAACAGATTAGACTAATCTGTACAGATTGATTGGTTAAGAACCTTACTCTATTATCTGGCAAATACCTAAATACACCTAATGTCTGCTATAATGGAACTTGTCTCAAGTGACGGAAGTCTGACAAAGCAATTTAAAAGAAGCTGTAGAATAGTACCAGAATAATAATGGCACCAGCCCCGGTATCCTGCTCTCCATTAGCAAATGTTGCCAGCAGGATATTTGGTGTGAGGTACTAGGAGTGTCCCACACAGGGCTAAGGGGAAAAGAATTTAAAAGCAGAATAGCATTATTTGCTTCTTTTGACTCAGCTTGTTCTTCCCGGAGTAAAGGAATCGGCAAGTCAAAAAAGAGCCTCTCACTTTACATTTATACCTACTTTCACCAGCATGGGTTTAAACTATGCCCATCACTTTCTCAAATACAGCTGGATTTTTTTGCACCTTGAAAAGTATTAGTCTGGACTTCACAGGGTCTTTGTCTTGTCGTTGCTGGCAACATGCAGGACTCCCTTGGTGCTGTGTGTGACAGTTCTGTTAACTGTGCAGGCACTGCCAGGCCAGGAATGGCAGTGGGGGAGGCTGTTGGCAGAGGCCACCCTGGATGCTGGAATCCAGCCCTGCCCCAATTTTGCACACTTGGCCTTGCAGTGTTTCTGTTTGTCTCTCTGCCCTGCAGGATGCAGAAAAGTCTCATCTTTTTTGTTCTACTTCTGGTTTAAGCTCATGGAACCACAACCTTTGCTTCCAGCCATGTTGCCTTGCTTTGGCTCCAGTGATCATTTGACCCTTGTTCTAAGCTGATACATTGACTGAGATGGTGAAAAACTCTTCTAACAAGGAACCTTCCCACTCTTAATATGGGAAAGCTGTCATGTCAACAGTCATCAATAGGTACAATTTAGGCTCTGTCAGGTTGATACTGGGTCTCTGTCTCTGCCTATAATGGTTCTTATATATTCTAATAGTGTTTTCCTGAGATAGGTTCAGTACTTATGACCCTAAGTGGGATGGTGAACTGCATAATAATTTGTTTCAAATTTATGTTCTTCTCTTAATTATTGTCTCCATCGTCTGTTTTGGGCACCCAAAGTTGATTTTGGTGAGGCCAGCAGTATTTTCAGGAGAATCCCAGGAAGAGTGAAGTGTTGCTTTGCATGGAACACTGTTACCACTGAAGTTTTGCTTTCTTAGATTGACTAGCAAATTGGAAAATAAATAATGTACTTGTTGAGTTTAGAAACGGCAATAAATTGGATTTCCTCTAATACCTGTTTCTTTGCAGGACACTGTTTATTAAGTAAGGAGGTAAGAGCATGATCAAAAATATTTGGTGCTTATGGATATACAGGCTTTGATGTAGCTGGGTGTGATTGCCAGTGACTTTCGTACCCCTGAGTATGTTTTATGTTTGATCACATGGATGTGCTATGGGGCTGGTATTAGAGTGACAGAATACATACTGCATTGCTTGTGCCTTTCAAAAAAAAATAAAAGGAAAAAAAGAGAACAAAAAAGCAGTGAAAGAATAGATTTTGCAAGTGTGTTTTGATCCATATTGTGAATCAGTAGGTGTACAGTCCAGCATCTTGAGCAAACAGAATATGTTGTGGAATCACACAGGTGCAAGTAGTGCTTTTGATGTTAAATTTCAAGCAGGGTCATCTGGCTTGGGATGTTGTAAGGATGTGTATGTGTGACCAGTAAAATTGGTACAACACCTAAACTGAAAGGGAAGTAAGCATTTCTTCTTTCTGGATTTATATTCCAGGATTTTTTTCTCCTAGCTTTTAAACCAGGTTTTCATCTGTCACTAGGATGGCTTGAGAACCAGAGTATAGTCTGTCACTCTTTTTCTTAATCTTGTGCAATTTGGAGCTAAAAGGACAGAAGTAGCCAGGTGGTATAAGATAGTCCCCTTCATTAAAAATTATCTGTCATTAGTTTTGTTATTAATCACAATAAAATTTTGGGAGTTTGCAATTTTTAAATTTCATATGTTTCAAACTTCTCTCATTATGACCTTTAAAAAAATGCATAACATTGCATCAACTCAATTATTGTACCTTCTTTTTCTTTGATCCTTTCTTGCTCTTTTAGAACTGAGTTTTTATTTTACCAGTCCATGACATTTTGCTGCTTCTAAGGTTTTAAGTGCCTGTCCACAGTTTCTAGATTCTGGGGCATTCTCTTGTCTGTATAACCAAATTATGTTTTATATATTAAATGAAAATTAAAAAATATGTTTTAATGATAAATTTCCCACTTTTAATCTTTAGGATTTTATTGAATGGGTCATAGTAATACTCCAAAATATCTTGAGATTCAGTTTCTATGAATGATGCCATATTAAGGAAATTAGGAAGATGGCAGATAAAGTATTCTGCACTAAAAGTTGCTGGCTATTTATTTGGCTTTTCCATATAAAGACAGGCTTTAAAGTCATAAATTTTGAAACAGTTTGAGTCTGTAGCTGAACGGCCTAGAACAGTGCTGGGCTGCTTCTGCCCTCTAGTGGCTGGATTTAGTAATGCCAGCGCCACTTGTTCTGGGGGTTTCATTCCGCACTCTGCAGCAGGGCCGAGGTACGGGATGCCCGCAGGGGATTGATTGATTGATCCTTCCAATTATACAATATTTGTGACCGAATTTATGTTCTGCACGTATACAAATGCTCGATGTCAGGCCTGATTTTCCAAAGATCTGAGTACTCAATATAGAACAGAACATCGTGATTGTGGATGCTTAATATTTTTGATACTCTGAACAGGCAATCTTTTAAAATCTTGCCTCTAAATGAATTTAAGCTGCTGTCGTGACTATGTGTCTGTAAGACTGCCCAGTATTGTCAGTTTATGGTAGGAGAATATTTTCACATTCCAGAAAGGAATTCTCAGGGAGAATTTCTTCACAGAAATGGTTGTTAAACATTGGAACAGGCTGTCCAGGGAGATGCTGGAATTGCCATCCCTGGACACGCTCAAAAATCCACTGGATTTGCCATTTAGTGCAATGGTCTGCTTCATAGTGTGATAATTGGTCAAAGGTTGAACTCAGACTTGGAGGTCTTTTCTAAGCTAAAGCATTCTGTGAAAGCTTTTGACAAATTATCCTGCAGTTCTAAAATAACCTCACTCATTATGGTGTAAAACTTAGAATGACTTCTGGTACAATATCTACTAATATAGTTCTTGTGTGATAATAAATATGGTGTTGTCAATGCAAATATTTGCCGGGAGGAAACACTTATTGCCACCAGATTTTAATTTTCCATTGTTTCATCACATTTGAAGGATAAGAAATTACTTTTTGCTGTTTAAATATTGTGCACTTCTTAACCATTCTTATTGCTTTTCAAAGTGTTCAGTCAGAGCAAAATATTAAAAAATATTTTAAAAGTTATAGTATCCACTTTAATTTCTTTTATGATTCAAATATTTGTAGGATTCTCTAACTTCAGAGTTGCATCTCATTGTGTGCTATGGAATGTGGCTATCTGACAATATTCCTGCAACTTGCTGTAATTCATTTTGGCAGAGAAAGGAAGTCAGAGGGAAGCATTCTCAGGAGGCATCAGCACTGCCCTAAGAATGCTGAGACTTTTGTAAAGTTTCAGTTGGTTACATGGAAAATCTTTTCTTGGGGATGTTTTTGTTTAAATGAGAAAACTGATCCAATCTTTTCCTTCTTTCCTCTGTAAATATATGATCCTGTGCAGTTAGTTTTGTCACAATATATGGTTTAGGAGGACTGGTATTTTCAGTGGTTGTTACTATTATAATCTAATTAGAAAGAAATAATAATTATTCATTGTAACTTACGATATTAACAGGCTTTAACATTCCATGGAGTCTTAAAAAATCTTGTTCACTGCATTTGATCAGTCTGTTATTATCTGCATATTTCTCCTATTCTTTCCAAAATAAGCAGCTAACTCAATCCTGATATCCAACTGCTTCTAATTCCTGTTTTAAAAGAATATGCCAGACTGTAGAGAAAAAGAACCATGAATTTTTTTGTTGGAGAGGTAGAGCTGCCAGCAACAATTGTCATTCCTAACAAGGCCTTTCCTCTGTTTTTGTTTAGCCCAGACATGTAGAATTGCTGTGCATTCTTTTGTAAATCTGTTATAAAGTGTTTTAAAATTACACTGGAATATTTTGGGGAATATCTATCATATAAACAAAAAAAAAAGTAATTTCCATATGCCCCCAGCCTTTGTATTTTATTTTGTTTGTGTGTTTTCCTTTGAGGGAGTAGAATGAGGTGCTATTGACAAAGGGCTTTCCAGTCTTCTTCCACAATGGTTGCACAATAGTCAGACTTCTTAAAATTCTTCCAGTCATGTTTCTATTGTTCTGCAGTGTATCTGTTACAAGCGTCTCTATGCATTTTAATTGCAAAAAATTTCAGAACATTTTCTTTAGCCTTAATTACCCTTAACTTTTGGCCTCAAATAACAAATGATGTCATCCCAAAGTGCTTGAGCAAATAGCTCTCCCTCAGTTAAATCGGAAAGGTTTTAAGGCAGGTTATTCTCAGTGAGGGGTCCCTTAGTGTGCCAGGATTAATTTTGCAGTCATTGCCACAGGATGCTGTTGATTGCACAATAGACTGCTAAATCAGGTTTGGGTTGTTCTCCCACCCCACTTCCCTCCCCTGTATTTCCCTGCAGAAGAAAAATGACAGGCTGCCAGCATGGGAAGCATTGTGCTGCAATAAGAAAGGGTTGAGAGTAGAGTTAAAACTGGAAACTTTTGTAAAGATGTTACTTCATTATAATTTCTGGCACTTATTCAAACTGCATTGCGAGGATCTTGGTTTGTGTTTTTAATAGCTGTTTGAGATAAACTTTCTATATTGCAGAAATACATTATTTTAAAATTGAACATTACAAATTATTCACTTGTTAAAGAATAAAACATAGATAACTTTGGGGATACAGTTGTTGGTTCGGAATAATTTCAGTTCAACAGAATTTTTATTAAAAAACAGCTAATCCATGCAATTTTTAATTTTCTTTGCATGATAGGTCTACTCTTCTTTAAAAGTGCAGTTTCATATTACACCTAATCCAGTGTAACAGAAGACTGCTGCTGAAAGATGCAGTCCTGCCCTGCTCCTTCAGAAACAACATGTGGCCACAGGGTGAGTCACTTTGGTGTGCTTTTGGAGCAGGGAGGAGTGTGCTTCGTGGCACATAACTAAGTTGAATAATCTTAGAGAGCTTCCTTTATTATATTCATGTGAATAAACAGATACAAAACTGAACAGAAATACAGAAAGTTGACATTTGACTGCAAACATTTTGTGACAGTAGAAGAAGGTGGCCTCTATACAATATAGGGAGGTCTGGGGAAGCGTAACATTACATGAAGATTTGAATCCATGGATCACTGACAAATTGTTAATTTGATGGTAATCAGAAGTAATTTTCATATAATAGCTGTTTGGTTTAGTTCAGTCATTTCCTTTTCACCATAACATACTCCTACATCTGATGCTGACTTGAGCCTCTAGGAATATAGGACTTTAACTTCTCTGGTCATTAAGTGCAATTTCCTGTAGAAGAGATTAAGTCATC
Organism: Chaetops frenatus; assembly: GCA_013400775.1. NCBI lineage: Eukaryota > Metazoa > Chordata > Aves > Passeriformes > Picathartidae > Chaetops > Chaetops frenatus. The sequence continues at coordinate 209,152 of VZTR01018534.1, read as the reverse complement.
CAGAAAGGTCACAAGACCATTCACTCCCTTCTCTCTGAACTCTACAAGCCTCAAAATGTCCCCAAATATCTGGAGACAGACTTGAGATTTTTGAGAAAAATCTCAAACATGACACTGTGACCAAGAAAGTGAGCAGGAGAGAAACATCCCTGCTGTTACATTCCGTGCAATTCTGGAAGGCCTGGCTTAGTCAGCAGGGAGGACTGGATGCTCAGTTTCAGGACCTGTTGCAAAGCATCTGGATATAGAAATAGTGGCTGCCAGTGTCAGAGTAGAAATCATGCATCTGATTCCACTTTCCCATCTGGACACAGCAGCAGCTACTCTAGAAGTGCCAATAAATGTGTGGCCACAGCAGGAGGCAGCTGGCTGCCAGGACAGCCTGCTGGGTGTGCTTTGCCACTCCTCAGAGAGAAGCAGCCACTGGGGTGGAATTGTTTTGGAGGCTTGTACCCACCAATACCGTCTGGGTGACCTTAGCAAGTAGAGTGTGTCTCTACAGAGAGCAGCAAATTAAAACCAAAGAATGCTACACACAGGGGTCTTTTCCTGTCTTGTTGTGGCACAGAGTCTTTCCTGACTCCAAATCTAATTATTGGTTTAGCCCTGAGCATGTGTACAAGACATAAAAGCAGGCATCTTTATGACTTAGTGCTTAAGTTTCCCCATCTATAAAATGAGACTGGTAAATAATTAAATAATTTCTTTGAGAACTCTGTGTTTAGTGAATTTTTGTCACATTTCTCTAGGCCTAATTATTTAACAGTTTCTATGAGCAAGATGGGTATTCATAACAATTGATAGATTTGATTCAAATTTCAGTTCTATTTTATGGCTTGAGTTTGCTTTCTTCTCAGTTGATAACCTTTCACTTGAGCCTGGCCAGATAATTTGAATCTATGGCATATTATAACACAGAAGATTCCATGGAAACAGAATTATTGTGGCCCCTGACACAGGTGGGGCTTTTCATGCCCTTGCTGGGAGTGTCCACATCCATTTCACACTTGTTAGTTTTGTTCTTAAGGTTTCATACTGGAAGATGGTTCTTCCTCTATTTTATGCTCGTTGCTCATCCCATGGATAAGCCATCTCCATGGAAGTGAGACAATTTCATATAAATGTGTACTTTCAAAAGACCTGATTTTCTGTCTTCAGGTATCTGCCAGATGAAGTTACAGAAGACTCTCACATTGAGGGATATATGTTCAGGGGATCTCTTCTAGCATATTGTCTGCTTGGTTCACTGCCTCTCATCCTCATTTCCTAATAGTGGGCAGTGTTTGTAACAGGAGTTATTGACTTATTGCAATATTGTGATATTGCAATAGTCATGATTGTCTGACTTAGATGAATACTCTGCAAGCCTGATGAATGCTTTCTGCCCCAAAGTGAGCTGTTTGCATGATTTCTTTTGAAGTCTCTCTTGGGAGAGAATTCAGTGCTAGAAATATGAATTATGGATGGAGCATACAGCTTCCAAGTCTAAGAATGATATTTTGCTGAGCAATAGAGAGATTTTGTAGGGAATTTTTAACCATATTATCAGAAAAACATGAGTTTTCATGTTTTTATAGGAATTGCTGAGTTCTGACTGTCTCCGCCATCTGGGAACAGCTGCTCAGAAAGGGGAAGGGAAAAAAAAAAGATTTTTAGCTTTAAGCAAGAAGGGAGAGTGGCAACCAAAACCAGCTGTAGAATGCAGGATATTGATACCCATGACTTTTGGATAGTATGCATTCTATACTACTCAGAAACAAGAGACTGTTGTAAAAAGGACAAAAGAACCTACAGACAAGCAGAGTCCCCACAGCCACTTTTCCACTTCCATGAGCTCGCAGCAGTTTGGAGACTCCAGTTAGAAACATTAACTGCAGTCATTTGATTCCTGCCTCTCCACTACTGTTTTCCACAAAAGATTTCAGTGGAAATTATTCTAAATGGATCCAAAGTAATGCTATACTTCTGTATTCAGCCAGTGCACTCACAGGTTAAGTTGGACATGGTGGGAGTATGGAGGAATTGTTTTTCAGATGTGTCATTTTGTAATTAGCTGAGGCTGAACTGTTGGGAAGGAAGAATCAATGCTGGTTTTGTCAGATGGCATCTTTGCTTTGTGCTGCTAGGCTTGAGGTCTCAGTAAATATGACCAATCATTTTGCTGCTTTCTGGATTCTGCCAGTGAAACCAGTGGCAGCTGTGAGCTCTTCAGTTATCCTGCTGCCAAGGCATTGGCACTATTTGTTGTCTGTTTTTGTTAAAAACATCATAGGCTAATGCATCAATATCTCATATAATGCTAATTTTGTCCTCACTTTAAAATTACAGCTTCTCCAGCAGTCTAGTTCTCAGTTAACAGAAAAAGCCAAACAGTTTTCCCCATGGTTTAGAAGATTTGATTGCATATCAGTGGCATTGTGATGAACAGAGAATCTTTGCTTGTCATAGGTGGTTATGGGAAGCAGAGGTATTCACTGACCTGTAAAAGAACTGTACATATATCTTCCTTTCTTTAGCCATGATGCTGTGGTATTTTATGTCCTTTGTAATTAATTCAAACATAAAAGGACTAGTTACCTACAGGTTTTATGCAGCCTGACCTGATTAAAAGTAAAAATGCTTGAAAGAAAACAGTAAAATCACTGCAGAAAATTCCTGGGAAGCACAGAAGAACTTAGATAACACACTATCTGAGAACAGGAAAGGCACCCTGTTTTTTCAAAGCCTGCAAACCTTGACAAAGCCAACAAACAGTCAGGTCGATGGATTTATTCCAGGCCTGCAACCGGCTTGTCTGTGAAGGGCTGAACAAAGATTCCCACACTAAGTGTGTAAGCACTGTCTTAGCTCTGCAATAAACAGATGCATTTTGCTCTCAGCATGTCAGTCTCGTCTTCATATGCTACAAATTCTCATATAGTTTTCAAGCCTGTTAGATCACTTCTGAGTAGTGCAAGGGGAAAGTAAAGCAGGAATACTCAGACAGAAGTGTGTGGTGTACAATGGGAAAAAGTGCTAAACTTCCACTCTGGCCTGGATATACTTGACCATCAAAAACATCTCATCAGAAAATGAGTGAAATTCCACCTAGAGACTTAATATTACCTTTTTCAGAATTCCAGGCTGCAGGGGCAATGGAGATCCAAAGTAAGAACCTTTTGATCCCAGAGCTGCAAAGAACTATGGCCTAATCTCCAATTTTTGCTAAAAATAATGTTTAATGGCAAAAATGTTATTTCTGTTCATGTCAGGGAAGGGCTATAGCCATCCTGAAGTCACAAACCTGTTTTCAAAGATAGCTGTGAGTGCCAGGGCTGTGATCCATCAACTTAAACAAGCAGTTTAAGAAAGCTTTATTGTATTATTTTTACCACTAGTCACAAAGGACGGAAAACCTATGATGGGTGTAAAACCAATAGTAGTTAAAAATTACTGGCTAGTCATGTATCCTTTCAACTGATTGCCTTAGTGGTGGTTTTACATGCTATTTTAATCCAACTTGTAATGTCTTTTATAAAATACTTCTGTGTTTGTCTGCTCCATTAGGATGATGTTTTTGTCCAAGATCAATCATAGCAAACAAAATGTGCTAAAATCAAGGTTTTCAAAACTACCTGGAGTTAAGTGATATGTCAGAGTGATGTATGACTAGGCTCTGGGTTGTCTGATCTAAAACTGAAGTTAGGGCTGCTTTGAGCAGAGGGTTAGGCCTGAGGTCTCTTCCGAGCTGAACCATCCTGTGCCTCAGAGGAGCCTTGGGCTGCTCTTACCTGGCTTTGAGGCAAATGGGTTGAAATTTATGTAATTTACTGATATATTAGACCACCTTGCATTTGATATTTATAAGAAATGTGATGTATTTTATTTTAAAGAAAAGTGTTTTCATCAAAGCATGTAGTATCATAATTAACTCCAGTCGAAAAAGATGAAATATTTATTGCCACATACAACTTCCTTTGTATTTCCTGCAATTGAAAATTTTATGATAATATATTCTTCCAACTTGTCTTCCTTAACTAAAGAGTGATTAAAGAGTGGCTGTGGGAGCTGGTGTTGTTTAGCCTGGAGAAGAGGAGGCTTAGAGTTGACCTTATCACCCTCTACAGCTACCTGAAAGGAGGTTGTAGCCTGTGGGGGTCTGTTCTGCCAGGCAGTAACAGGATAAGATGCAGTCTTAAACTGTGCCAGGTGAGGTTGAGGATGGACATTGGGAGGAATTTCTTCACAGTAAGGGTGATTAGACTTTGGAATGGACTGCCCAGGGAGATGGAGGAGTCACTGTTCCTTGAAAGTGTTTAACGAAAGATTGGACATGGCACTTGATGATCAGAGAGGTATTTTCCAACTTAATTGAGTCTGTGATTCTGTAATACATGAAATCATGTCAAAGATCTATGACTGATCTTTGTGGCCCTGATCTTGCAAAGTATCTGGACCATACCCTTGTGGTTTTGTGTCACTAAGAGATACCTCTCTTCCTTACAGTGTAGTGAGTAGATCAGGAATACGGTGCCGCACCACGGAACGAATATGGGAATTCGGCCAGGTACTGGCTTGACCCTTTTATTTGCAGGAAGGCAGCAGCAGCCTGCCGCTGTCCCGGGGAGGTCCGGCATACTGAGGGCTCGAAGGGAAGGGAAGGGAAGCAGCTGGAGGGGATCCCGCTCCCTCCCATTGTTGCCGTTTACCAGGACTGGAGCGGGGCGGGGGCGGCGGGGCCGCGGCTGGGCGAACCCCCCGCCCCCGGGCCGGGCGCGCATGCACACACAGGCACAGAGTCCGACAGACACCCCGAGAGCCCGACACACCGGCACGCAGCCCGCGCCGGGCTCGCTGCGGAGCATGGCACCGGGGCTGCAGCTCGGCTCCTTCCTCCTCGCCCTCGCCGCCTGTCTCGGCGGTCCCCGGCTCTGTGCGGCGGCCGGAGCAGCCGGCGGCAGGAGGGGCCCGGCGGGCGATGCGTGCGCAGGGAGGGTGAGTAGAGCGGAGCGGGGCTGCCGGCTCCCCGCGCAGGCAGCCGAGCGGGCAAGGGGCTTCCGCGGGGCTCGGGGAGATGCGCGGAGTTCCGCGGGTTCTGCAGCCGCGGGGCTCGGGCGCTGCTCTTGCCGTCCGGAAAGGAGGGAGGGAGCGGCTGCCCTGGGGACACTTCTGCAACAAATAACTCTGCCCCGGGGCTCTGCATCTGGAAGTTAATTGCGGCCGGGAGAGAGGGTGGCATTTCCCGGCAAGGTATATTTATTGGTTTCTCGCCGAGGGGGGAGGCAGCTCGTAGCCGGCGAGTGCGAAAAAGTCACTCAACAGGTCCTTTACCACCAGCGCTCTCCACTTCTCCGAGCCGACCTGGATAAAAGCGGTCGCTGGGGCTTTGTTATTTTAATGATTCGAGGCCAGCTTGGGGTCTTAGCTCCGGGCCTGATCATTATACAGAGGATGTAGGAAATTTACGGGAGGGGGAAGAGGGGAGGAAGGTGATAAACGTTTTGTTACTGGTCTTTGCCTTTTGTTACCGTTTCTGGTGTGTTTTGCTGTCAGACTTTTCTCGGTTGCTTTTCTTTTTTTCTTTTTTATTTTCTAAAATATACTTTCAATAACTTCTGAGTTATGTGTTTTGGTTTGTTCCCTTTCCTTTCTCCTGATGTCTGGTTACAGGTTTAGTTGAAGCGTGGTGATCCGAAAACACTGGAGGGAACACAACTGACTTTCATTGCTTTTCCTTTTTGTCAGACTGTCACTAAGGATTTTCTTGGTTTCAGATCAGATCCTTTGAGAACGTTGCTGCAACACAGAGTTCAGAAGTTTGTAGGGCATAGTTTAGAAAGGCGAAAGCATCGGGAAATGTGTAAAAGAAATGTGGAAAAACAAACTTCAAACCCTGATAAAGCTTAAGATCTAAATCTTTGTGTTGTATGGAACGGTTACAGGTTTAGATTCCCCTATTAGGTCTTTTTAACAGAATTAGCAATAAAGTGTTTTGGCTCAGTACGTCTGCTGTGTGTTTCACTAGACATGGGCAGGGTACTCCACAGGCTCATAACACCACTGTATATTTGTGTCAAGTTTTGCATCTTCTGATTCAGTAAATTATCACTGTTACAAGTCATAGTACTTGACTTGCAATACGCTTGAATTAATGTATTTTGATGTTTATGGAAATATGCAGATGCCGTTTGTTCTGAATTTATTTTTTTTGCTCACGTAATTAATGTCATTGTGTGTGTGGAATCTACCACAATTTGATTCTTTTAATGTAATGATTTTTACTGGCTTTTATATTAGCAAAACTAACATTGTTTCCAATTAGCATAACTCCCCCTTTGTCTTATTGCTCATAGCTAATGTACCATTTTAGCTTATAGAATATTTGTACTAGTTTCTGGTTTTATTGTGTTTTCAGCTTCAAGTTCAGACTTCCCTAGCCAATTTATTAGATACCTTGTCTGATTGTGTAGTCTGATTTTGTAATACCAGCCTTGCACATGATTGCCTCAGTAATGCAGGCAAGGCACCATTTATTAGAGTAATGACTGCAGGATGGTACCCATTGTCTCACTTATGTGGTATTTATCTTAGGCTGCATGTAAGTTTTGAGTAGACTTGACATACTATTAAATGACTGATGGCCCCTCTAACACATTGTCTGCTCTGGAGCAGGGCTGCCTTTGAAGTAGTACCCTGTAGGAAGTAAAGAGGCTATTTGCTCTATTAAAATTCCTTGGTATTTCCTCTGTTTAACCACAGGCCACTTCCCCTCTGCCACTCTAAACACTGCAGGGACACTGACTGATTGAAAAGACACAAGCCCATAGTAATTGTATCCTATTCAAATAGTTATTCTTACTGCAGGTTATTTATAAGTGGTGTCTAATTAATGTACGTTAAGGGCATGAATAAATCTTAGCATTTTATATAGAGAAAGTAAAAACGTCTAGTTTGCATTAAATGAAGTGGTTGAATTGAGGTATTCTCAAGGGCATAAATAATCTAAAAATATATAATTCAACTTTTAATGGTTGTTCAAGGAGAAATAAAATGTAGCTAGCTGGGTTTGTACACGCATGTAGATATATGCACATTAGGTATTTTCCTCTGCTAAAATTGTAAATGTGGGGTGCATTTCCTTACAGTGAATCTTTTTTCATCATTGGAGTGTTGCTTCTGACAATCTGCATTCCATTTTTCTCCATACACACAGAGGTAATATACATACATGCATAAGTAATGCACAAGTTTCTTTCACTGTACAAAATACAGTTTTGAGTATCCTCAATATTTTGTAGCAATAAAAAACTGTCTTAATGAGAGTACATTACTGGACTGGTTAAAAGAATGTGATGAAGAAGTATTTGTTGGCTTTATTCATAGCTCCTGAAATTAATAATACCTAGCGTTTTCAAAACTGAAAACTAAATCACATTCTAGATGTGACTTTTTGTTTGTTTCTTTTACAACTTCCATCACAAAATATATTTCTAACCTGTATTATTCATCTTCTCTGGTAATGCACTGGCATTTGTCTTGCCAACTCTACATGTGTCTGTGGCAGGAAAGCAGTTAATACCAGGACAAGTAACTTAACATTACTGTGGCTAAGAATTATCAGGTTTTAGTGGGTTCAGAATTGTAGAATTTGGACTGACTTTGCTTGGTGTAGGATTTCTTTCATTGATGTTTAATAGAAATTTTGATGTATTCTAACACTTCAGTATTATTTCAGATTAGGGTAGACATTTGCTTAAAGTAGAATAGTACTGCAAAGTAGTTTTCCATATGGATGATCTTAGGACCTCATATGCATACCTTTATCCAGAAAAAAATAGTTCAGAGAAGGGCCTCTTTTAATCTAGAATAAGTGTGTCCACATGGGGAGCTATTCAGGAAAAGTAGTCCCTGAATTTTTCTCATGCTATGAACAAGCCACGAGGTGCACAGAGAAGACAGATGGGTGATCTGGGGATGATTTGAATATATTTCAGATTCATTTATTTGGTGTTAAACACAAGAGCAAATTTACTCTCAGGTTGTTTTGTAGATTCTAATGGGGCTACACACATAAATAATTTTTTTCATGTGTGTAGTTCCTCTGAAGTTCCTGGCACTGAACTGTGTTGAGTATAAAGCTTGAATTAATTGTGACTGTATGATGAGGAGGAATAAAAAGTCCAGCATTTTACCAACCCTCCCCTCCTTGCTAGCAGAGAGTTCTATCTTCCTTTGCTCTGCTAAGCAAAGCTTCTCAAACAGACTGGGCAGCTCTGTTCCTGTGCATTTTCCTTGAAACTCCCTGTGTCCCATTCTATGCTCTTTTTATGTAAGGAACTTTTTATTTCCTTTTCACTTCAGAGCAGAGACACTGAAGATTTCCTACTGTTCCACTGTTGGAAGCTCTGCCTGCCTCACTATTCTTTAGGCTCATGCTGCTGTGTCCCTACATTTATCTCCTCAAGCATCCCAAAGTAGTCTTATGGTTCTTCACAGTCAGGTATCTAGCAGGCACAGAGCTAGGTCATATGGATATACTTTACTCAGTGAAGGACATGTTTTGGGAACTTTATTTTGGAGGAAAAACACCCTGTAAGATGGTATGTTATTTTCCAACAGTTAAAAACCCCAGATTTTCTCTTGCCAAGTATTTAAAATTTTTANTTCTCCCTTATATTTCATGTTATTTTCCAACAGTTAAAAACCCCAGATTTTCTCTTGCCAAGTATTTAAAATTTTTAGAAGGTATTAGGCAGAAGACAGACCTAAGATGGAGCATGGTGGAAAGGGTTAATGCTTGCCATCAGGAGTTCTTTAATCTGTAGAGTTCCAGAGCTGCTTTAAAGCTCTGCAGACCAGATGCCAGCAATTCCCTATCTGCCATTTTTGGAGAATTTATAGAATCAATACATTGCTCTCCCTGGCATCTAGAACAATGTGATAGCATTTCAGAACTGATGAGATGTGTCACTTCAAGCTTGGTGTGTTCTGTGATTAGATACAATGCAACGTGTTGAGTGGAAGTCTTTGCAAGCATGGTCAGTCATGCAGGTAGGCATCTGTATCACTTTTGTTTAGCTTAGAATTTGGCTTCCGGGGTTTGTTTTGGGGTTTTCTTTTGAATTTCATTTCTTGAGTAATGTAGCAGATAATGAGACCCCCATTTCTACTCTAGTGTCAAAAAGTGTTGATGACAATCTGCTTATTTAAATTAATTTTAAAATGCACAAAGTAGCCTAAATATGTTCCTGTTTAAAGTAGCAGATGACTGTTTCCTCAGGAACTGGGAGGCTGTACATTTTAATGCTGTGTTTTCAAAATGAACATTCAAATACATGACCTAGAGGAAAATAATGTGGATACGTATGTTTATGTAATTGAAACTAACTCTCAGTATTGACAACGAAATTGTAGATTTCCAACAAAATTGTGTACTTCTTTATGTGTTAGCATGAAACTGGGCAATTTGAATATGATGATAATCCATCAACTGTTGACTTAACAGGGTTTCTGCGGTTGAAGTCACTTGAGACTGTTACAGATTTGATTGATTTCCTCTGTAGAATGTGTCCCTTACTGTAGATGCTGAACTCCACTCCCTGCCTTACTTCCCCTCAAAATCTGCTTTTGAGTAACTACAAGTACAGAAACTGCTGTATCAGACTTGTTAATTTAAAATCTTGAGACATTTATTTAAGACCAAGTTCTGCTTTAATAGATTAATACTTCATAGTCCATTGGTGAAAGGATGTTAAGCTGTCATGATCAGATGATACTAGCTTTTTTTTCATTAATTATTTGTTAATGTTAATATAACACGAATGTTACTTACTTCAAACTGCGACATTTAAAGGGTGTTTAATAAGGACCAGCTGTCTTTTCCAAAAGATCAGTCTAAAGATGATGAAACAAAGCTTTGATGTGAACTTGCCTGCTTAATTTTGCTCAAAGGCTGAATTTTACCCATAAATTTAGCATGTGTTTTAAGAAGCAAACAAGAGGAGTGTGAAGCATTACTGCAGAACTGTTAAGCTTGAATGCTATTTTCAGTTTTTAAAAGTAAAAATTTTTTCAAGTCAATTGCTTTGATTTTATAAATACTGCTACCAGTATAATGAGGTGTATTTGAAATACATTTTTTCTAAAAGTTTAGGTTAGTGCTGTTGTTCCTATAGCAGTTTTTGCATTGTTGTTTTTATATTTAAAAATTAATGTTATGTATTAATACATCACACCTAGGAAAAACAACATAAAAGTAGTATGAGTTACATGAATGCTTATTTTTTATATCCTTATCTCTGTAGGAATTTTAAAAAAAGGATTGAATGAAAGTGTAAGTTACAGAAACTTAAAATAATGTTAGGTCAGTACATCTGAAATACTTAATTTTAGATTATGGTAATGTGAGACTTTATTTAAGGGTCAAAATTTAAGTGCAGACTTGAAAAAGGATTTAATCCTTTCATGCATATAGTGTTTTATAATTGTTTCACCATCCTATTCGTCCTCCCCAGCTGTCCTCTAAAGGAGTGGCACATCCTGACACCCAGTATTTCTGTGTGATTTTATCATAAAAACCTTGACCAGATATATACTTAGTAAAGTAGTGAATACAGGCTTGTGCCAGTAATGGACAGGCTCACTGCAATATTCATACAACAGAAACACAGGTATTATCACTCTGGTTAGCCAAAATTCTGCCAGCCAAGCCAGGGTAGAAATGTGTATTTTAACATGCTTCAACTTGTTTCCCTTAGTAAATTGTACTTTCAGCGTCGTGTCTAAGATACCATTTATGGATTTTAAAGGTACAAGTGGTAGCATTGTTCTCCTCCTGCCACCTCTCACCTCTGTTTTGTAGATTCCAAGAGTGTGAGGAAAATCAAGCATGCAGCTTAGGATTTGTTCTCCCAAAGTTTGATTTGATTATTAAAAATAATTAAAGCTTGGATTAGAGTTTTATCAAGCATCAGCACATGTACCAGGAGATACTGTATTCTCTGAAATTCCCTTACTTGAAGGTGTTACCATATTATGTCACTATTGGCTTAGAAGAATTGTTCCAGAGATCCTGTTTTTATTATTCCTCCTTGGGCTGTTATTCAGCAAGACAGTAAATCTGCTTTTGGGGCACATCAGTTGTACTCCAATGAACTCAAATAAATGTGAGAGGTAGCTTTGTCCTAGGAGATGCCATGCTACATCAGGTATCACACCTGAAAGCATAAACTCTGAGATGTGTGTTCTGGTTGATTCAGGAGAACCAGAGTTGGGTGTCTGTGACTAATCCAAATCAAATTTGTACCTCTTGGTGGTGTGTGAGCACCCAGAGGTGCCTGTGGAGTGCTGCCCTCTGTGTTGACTGATGCACCTTTCACTGGCAGCATGGAGAGAGTGAGCCAGCAGCCCTTGAGTCTTTCCCAGGCCTTCTTTCCCTGGCCCATGCAGAGCTGCAGCAGTGCAGAGGGCAGTGTGGGCTCTTGGAGGGCAGTGCTGCTGAAATCTGTTCTTGTTTTCTCCAGCCTTTGTTTTCAGAGGGTCTCACATTGAAGGTCTGAGCTCCTTCTGTGCTGAGCCCGGGGTTCACAGGAGCGATAAGGGACTGTTAAGGAGCGTGTGGAGTTAAAAGGCCTCCAGCTAAATGTGTGTATCTGCAACAACTGAACAACATCGATCAAATCCTGAGGCTGAAGGACATGATGGGCCTGCAGATCTGCTTGGAGCTGCATATTCAGGGCTTCAAGTTTCCAAATGATTGATTTATAATGATCTATCCATATGATCCTTTATCTCAGAATTGTGTATGATAACCATTTCTATACCCTCTGTTACATGGCCCTGCTGGATTTTCCTCATGGTTGATGGGCAGACTTGGATTTTAATTTCTGACCTTGCCTATGTTCTTCACTCTCGTATCAGTGGGAGGGTCTAGGTATTTCTGATCTTACTTCTGACTACATTCAAATCCAACCAAGCAATCAATGACTTCCCTGACTTTTTTTGTATTCGGCTGTGGGAAAATTCCTGGTTGGCTGGCTATGAATTAATGAAAATCCTTAGAATGCTTCACTAATGATAGCTCCTGTGGCTTTAAAAATGCTATTCCCTTTTTTTAATTTGAGGGAGGTCACAGTGGTTTACAGAAACTAAGAAGAGAAAACATCTGGTTGTGCTCTGTAGATGACTGCTTTTGTGTGAAGGAAAGTTATGGCATCGCCTCAGGATCAAACACGTTCAAGGTGATCCTTTCTAAGAGCTCTTTGCAAGAGCCCTCTTTGCTCAAACTGTGTTTCCTAATTAATTTGCTTTGTATTTTTAAATGGAGGATTTTAGTTCTCCATGGGAATCCCAAACTCATGTGGTTGCTAAAAGTTCACTGTACCTTTATAAAATAAATTTATTTTCCTGAGTTTTGTAATTATAGCATAACAAGATTTCCATATGTTTTCTAGTATTTTTCTTTGAAAGTTATGGAACTCCTAGAGGAGCAGGCTTCTGGGTTGGGTTCTGGTACTCATGAAAGGAAATTTGTTGTGTTTGCTTATCTATACTGAAGTTTCAGCTATTTGTATGTATAATACTGAAGAGTAATCTGATTTGTGAAAGTCCCCTTTTTAAAACCTTAATTTTACAGGCTAAGCGAGAATTATTTTTTCCCCAAATAATGCAGGTTAAAATGATATTTGAAGTTAATTTAGCTCATAGAAAAACATACTGTGAGAATGTTTAGGACCAAACGGTTAATCTTCTAAATTGTTAAAATTATAAATTATCACCTGCTCAGTTAAACATATGTAATTCCAGATGTGACTGGCCTGGAATCAGAAAGCGTTAAAAAATACAACTTTAGAAACTTGCAAGTGTCACATTATCTTTTTAGATTATACAGTGATTTAAGCAAACTCCAAGCAGGCCTCTGTCATCTGCTTGTAGAAACAACACACCAATCTGTTTTCCTTTCAAACATGGAAAACTAAGGGATTTGTTTCTGGTTTTATTGGGCTATTCTGTTAAAAGAGCTAAAACCCTACCTATTCAAATCAGTGGCAACGCTTTGACTTCCGTTTTGATGGGATTTTCTTTCATACTTCAAATGGTTTGATGCTGTGTGATTGCCTGGGTCTGGCTTCTTGCAAGAGCTGGGTGTGCGAGCCTCTGCCCTGGCTGCTGCTTTGCGTCTATGGGGATGTTACTACCTGGTGAAGCAGGTCACAAGTTCACAGTGCACATCACTTCCCCAGTGCATCCCATGTGGGGAGAATTTGGGTGATGTCCTCAGCAGGGGCAGTGCTGCACAGAGCCAGCGAGCTGAACAGCAGGAGCAGGACTGGGGGGCACGGCTGACCCAGAGCTGGGCAGTGGCTGGCAGGGCAATTCCTGCTGCTTAGGCTTTGTTGATAATTGCTGTCTTCAGTCTCACTGTTGCATGGGTGTATCCTGGAAGAAGCCGTGTAGTGTGTCCTTGTAGAGTGGGAAGTTCGCTGTAAAGTTGTATCTTTGTTTATCCCACAGGAATAACTTCGTTGATTCCAGCCTTAATGAGTCTGTGATTTTTTTTTTTCTTCCCCCCTCAAATGTACCAGAGTAACTTCGGTTACAGCTGCCCAGCCAATGAAGAACTCCTCTGTCTGAGCTATTAAGATGCCAGTCTGTATCTTGTTTCACAGCCCTTGTAAAGCCTGCCTACACTGCTTCCTATTCCTCCAATCTCTGTGGGAATCAGTTTTATCAGCCTGTTTGGGCTTGCCCCCAGCTGTAGGCACTAGTAACAAAATGAGGATGGAAGTTGAAACTGGCAAATTGTGCAATTTATGCTGAGCACAAAGAGTGCTGTGTCTGGAGGAACTTTACATAGGTGTGGGAAGGGGGAGTTGCTGAATCACAAACCTTTTTGGCAAAGTTTTCAAGCTTGTGCTGGGCTTGACCTTGAAGTTTGAGAGATACGGTGTGTAAATGGGTGATATAAGCTTCACCCTATAAGTGTGAGCAAATCCTTAAAAGCTTGAAGTGGAATTCTGAAGAAGAATGGAGTGCCCTAATTCCTATTAACTTTCAATGGGATTTGTTCTCTTTTGTGGCTCAGGGGTGTAGTTATGTTTTATATTGACTCAGCAGTGAACCTGGTTAGTGAAATTCTCACTCCCATCTGTTTCCTCCCACTTTGGTGGTGATGTTTGCCCTTCCCTCCCCACCTGCTTTAATGCACCTATTTCTGAGCTGCAATGTAAATCACATTCTTAAAGCAGTTTGAATTGAAAGTATCCCTACTTCTTTTGTTTTGTTTGTTTTTTCTCCTTTTCACAACTGGAATAATTTCAATGACATGGATAAAATGAGGTCCCCATGCACTTATGTTAAGTAGATATTCACAATTGGTCAACTACAGCATGTAGGGAAAGGAATTGGACAGGGGAGTCAGGAAATCCCCCAGCTAATTTTGTGATTAGGCCCAGTGTTCCATGTAGCTATTCAGATGCTTTTAAAATTCCCACCCTTAAGTTGTATTAATTTAGATATTCTTTTAAAGGTATCTCATCAAAAGAACTTGAGGTTAGTATAATGAGCATATAAATTATTCAACATATTTCATTTGAGCGTTTTTTAACAGTGAGTTTTTCACAAGCAAGAGGATGATAATGTTTCAGAAATCACTTCAGCATCTGTTGAAATGCAGCCAACTCCGTGGTGGAATACAGAGCTTATGGTAAGACTATACAGCCCTTCCTGCCAGGAAATGAAGAGTAGTGTATTCATTTGTAACCCGAGGGGGGCACTTCACCATCCAGCCTATAGTTTGGGAATGGAATTTGGCCAGCTTACCACTAAAATTACAGAACGACCCAGTGGGTCTTATTTGCTCTCTGTATTTCTTATCTTGCTCTGAAAACAGCATCTCTTAATAGTACAGTGTCTATGAGCAAATTTGTCTAGTTAGAGAGTACAGTTAAGGATTATTCCCCATTATAAGGAGCTTTCAATTTGTTTACTCTGTTAAAACTTTATCTGAGGTCCCCTGGTACTGCTTCACAAAGCAAGTGTTAACAGCCCCAAAAGGAGAGGGGGCCAGATGTGTATGTAGCCTGATGCTTTAGTTATGAAAGAATATCTAGGGTTTTGCTTTTTCTGTTGTTTACTACAAAAAGTTTAGCTAAGATACTTTTCAAAGAACCAGTAAAATGTTACAACTTTTGCTTTATTGTTTAATTCTCTGTTTTGAGAAAATCATGTTGGTGGTGTTTAGTAATTAGCTTATTTACCTTCTGACAGGAGGGATAGGTTAACTATGAAAAGAGTTAAAATAAGAAACAAAAAGAAAAAACAAACACCTCACTCAGCCAAACCCCTAACACGTGAAAAGTTATTTTTCCATGCTTCTTCAGAACATCAAAGGAAACAAAACATTTATCTTTTATTCATTAGCTAGGAATAAAGCAAGTTGGGATAGCTTAGGTTTCTCCTTATAGCTGCATTTATAAGAGTAATTCACTAATCATGCCATTCACTTTTGGGGTTCTTTTTCATTAAGGACCGCTGGCCGTGAAATGTCATGCAGAGGTTTGAAAATGGGACATTCAGCTCACGAAAGAATGAACTGCAACAACAGAAGTTTCTTTTTATTACCTTCTGGCAGTAAATGTAGGAATCAAAGCCCCAAATAAGTGATAGAGTAACATTCAATATTGTCTGACAATGCTGGTAGCTGTGGATGATGAGTGCTCAGTGTAACCACATTGCATTTGGTTTACATCTTTTGGTTATTGTTTATTATATTCCATTCAACCATTGAAGCTCCAGTATGCAACCTCCAGTAGTTTATCTACACGCTTGTCTGTGGCAAGCTGACTTGGATTTCTAGTTGTGATTCCTCCTTCTCCTCCCACTATGGTTAGGTTTTACTGCAACCAAAAGAAATATTTGTTTCCAAGTTTATATTTTACAGTTATACCCAAGTAGTGTTCCTGTTATAAGCTGTCATTTCTACTGGAAGTGAAACTTGATGATCTTTGGATCTACTTCTCAATTTACTACAGTAATGTGATTGTATTTTATATCTTCATGTTCAGTGTTTTAGGATTATCTCTATATATGTTCAATTTAATGTTGATAGAAAGAAGTCAAGTGAAAGTTTGTGAGAAGCACAGGTTCAATTTAACTTTTTAGTCTGTGTATTTAAATGCTATCTTAAAACTTACATTGCAGTCTAGCTTCTTAAATAGGACGAATGCCAAAAGACAACTTGTTCATTGCCATTCTGTAAAGAGAGTTTATTTCTTAGAAGTGACTCTGTCCTGCAGAAGATCAGTTAGTGTGCATGGATCTTTAAAAATAAAAGGTTTAACAATTAGTGTAAATGCTTCTCCAAGGATTTTTAAATTCGGATGAAATTTTGTCATAGTTTGATCAAAGTCACATAACCTGTGGTTCTGTTTTTGTTACACATGCTGATGGTCTGTGGATAACATTACATTTTTTCAGCATGAAACTGAACACTTCAAATCCCTAAAGCAGGCTCAAATTTATGGTTAATAAAAGAATTTATTGTACTGGATGTCATCTGTTATATCACTCTGGGAACAGAAACTAGCAGTGAGTGGACAGGAAATATTTCCATTTCAAATCACTTCAGTCCATGGTCTAGGGTGAAAGGGTCTGATTTCAGGAAAATCACTGTGAATATCCATGTAATATAGAAATATTTAAAAAGAGTATAAGCTTTTTCAAATATGTTTTTTTGCCTTATAGTACTTTATGTGAAGATACTGCTTATTAATGTCACGTATTTTCTTTATTTCAGTCTTGATCCCTTAAACTTTTCAAGGCAGAAGGAATAGTAGAAATGTATTTTCAGGTATATTCAGGTACCTCTACATGCCAAGTAAGCAGCAATTTGAGGAGTTGCTGTGCAGTGGCCAAACTGCTTCAAAGTCTCAGAGCTTTGAGTTTGGAATTGTTTGGGTTTTTAAGAGTGTGAATTCCTATGTGTTGGTTGGGTTCTTCCAGCTCAGTGCATTTCTTCAGGTTGTCTCCTCTTCAAATGTATTAAAAGGTGTGAGATCCACAAACTTTATTAATGGAAACTTCAAGCAGTCATGTTGAAATTTTGCTATGTTTTTCATGTGTTAAGTAGTACTTAAACAGCTCTATGTTTTAAAGTATTTAAAGTGTTTCAAATAACTACATTTTAAATGGATGTGTTTGTCCAGGAAACATGAAAACCAGCTGAAAAAAAATTATCTTTGTCATGTATTAACATCCTGAAATACTCAACCCTACATCAAATAAGTTATTTAGGTGTATGGAATTTTTTTCAGCTTTGCAAGAACACAAAATAGGAAACAAGCCTTAATAGCATCAAGATTTCTTACTTAATTTGGGCAGTTTGGAAAAGTTTTATTATCTGAGGTGTAGGCTAAAAATAATTAATTAAATCTGTATGTAAAAACAAAGCACTCCTACTTTTGAAGACAAGAAAGTTTAATCTAAGAATTCATTGTGAAACCTGTTAGTTACTGTATCATTGAAGGACATGAACTGAAACCTGCCTCTCGTGTGCTGTGCTGTACTTACTTGAGCACCTCATGTCTTTTGATGTAGGATTCTAAAAGGATTTTTTTTTAATTTCTGTATTTTTATAATTTTAGTAAGATGGGTGAAATGACAGTTTAGGATGCCCTCCTTTCAGGTTCCTCTGCCTTGTAAGGACAATGTGGAATGAGTCTGGATCTTATTGGTGCTGCTTGTGTGGAAACCAGAGGTATTTCTTTAGTGCAGCACAGCAGGGGTATTTTTCCTGAGGCTAAATGGACTTAATACCTTTCCTGCATCGTGTCAGAGTAGGCCATGACAGAACAGACCCATATACCAAGCCTGCATTTGTACCTCAGAAATTTGATTTTAGGGTTTGTGTAATTTTTCCCACAGTATGATTTAATATTATTATTTATTAGTGAGTATTGAAATTTATAATTAAAAAAAATTTGATTTGACTGAAAAATTAAATATTCTCAAGATACAGATTTTCTTTGCCATGGCTTTGTGGGTGTTTTTTGTTTTGGTTTGGCTTTTTAGTCAGATAATTCAGTTTTAACCAATAATACAAGAACAAAAAGTGTTCCAAGGTTCTAGACAAAGATTTAGAATGAAAATCTTACAAGAGCTTAAACATTAGTTAAGCAAATGGCAACAATGAAGTAATTTAAAGCCCAAGCAGGTTGTGGTACAGGTGTGTCAGTGTTTCATGTCAGGTGGTGTATTAATTAGTATGGAAAGTGCAGTTATGAACTGGCCATGTACCATATAGATAGGATAGGTAACCTTTGCTTTGGCCATCTTTCAAAAGCACTTAACATGAAATACTCAGGAAAAATGGATCTCTTAAAGTGTTTAACTTGATCAAGTGTATTATAAAGTGGGTTATCCATAGGGTGTGATTTTCATTAGTGGAAACTGAATGCAGTCAGACTGGAGTTTCAGTACCATTTCAAACTTTAAATATTGTATATAGGTTCCCTTTTAGAGTAGTTAAACACTGCATGGGACTTCATAGCACAGAATGCCTGAAGAGGTTGCCAGTAAACATATACTTAAAACACACATATTTCCCTGTTTTTTTCCCCAACAGTAAAACTTAGCAATATTTAATGTTTTTTGAATCGAAGTACTGAAGATAGGTGAGCACACAGGAAAACTGGAATGTATTGTCTTCTCTTCATCATTTTTTTCATTGTGAAAAGCCTCAGCTATCCTGATGGCAGAAGCTACTCTCTGTGAAGAAGTGGTTGAATCACGAGGTGATCTTTAGTCAAGGTTGGCAGTTCTCAGACACATTCATCATGAATGTTTCCTCAGAAAACTCTGTTTTGGATGGGTTTATTTTGTTGTGTTCAAATTCCTGGTGTTGATTATTTGGTGGAGCTTTTCCTGCTTGTCTGTAAGTGGGGGAGCTCCAGTTTGTCTTCAGAGAGGGGCTGGTTGGATTGGTTGGAGTATTTTACAGCTGTTTTTTCCAAGTATCCTTCAGGTGAGCAAGAAGTGTTTGTGCAGCTTTGTGTGTGTTTCTGACACTTGCAAATGGAGCTTTTTTGGCTGCAGATATGATGGCTGTAGTCTGTAGAGAGTAACCAGGGGTGTATAAATTCCCTGGCAGCCAAAGCTTTAAATCTGCAGCCACCAAAAGGATCTGCCTGTGTCTCTGAAGCTCAGCCATGTGGATCATCAGTACACAGCAAGCACTGGACCTTCTAATCCTCTCTGTTGAATGTATTACTGCTTAAGCTGCAGAGTAATTTTCATCTTTTCTGTGGTCCTGGACTAGACAGAGGCTTTGAAAAGGAATTATTTCCTAAAAGTGCACAGTTCAGCAGTAAGAATCTCTCTTGGCAGAGATTTTGGGGAGGTGGGAGTAACAAAGTGTAGCAGCAAAGGAACCAAAGCCTGTCCCTATAACAGAACTGAAGGCAGGGCAGCACAACTGAGGCTTGAGTCTGTCTGCCTGCAGGAAGCAGCTTCTGCAGCTTGTCCATTAACTGAGGGAAGGAGAGAAAGGGAGGAGTACTTGATTTCTTCCTAGGGTTTGTAGGGAAAAGTAATTGGTTTCATTAGCATAGTTGAGGTACAAGAACATTTACTTCTAACCCAAAAGTATTTTTAGTCATTGTGTTTGACACGATGGCCCCCCCCTTTTTCTGGAATGTTTTTTTCTGCTCATCCACTGCAAAAAAAAAATCTGGAACAGTCACCATGCTGGTGTGTTCTGAAACTGCACCAGTCTGCCCCTCACTTTTGATGAGCAGATTGTATAACATGGCTGTGTATGGAATGAATGTGACACTTCTTGTGTCTCTCCCGATAGTGAACTTAGTGCCAAAGGCACCTTTTCATTGCTATTGAGTAGATGCCCATCACATTTCAAGTCCTGGGTTCTCATTACCCAAGGCTTTTTAAGTTCTGTAGCTCACAAGGATGGGAACTTTGGGAGGAGATCCTTGTGTTAGTTTAAGGAAAGTTGGGTTTTTTGCTTCATCTCCTGTAAAAATAAGTTTCATGTGAAGTGTTAAAAATACTATTGGTGGAATGGTGAGTGATTCTTTAAAGCTAGAACATGGGGGTTTGGCAAGTAAATCATTGGTTATTCCTGGACTAGAACCATACTGCTTATGAATTCAGTTTTAAAATCTCATGGATGAGTGTGTGTTTCTAAACAATTGTGTGTTTCTAAATCCCTAAGAATAGGTTTTTATGTCCAAAATAATTGTGTTATTTCAAAGGGAGGGATTAAGATGGAAGAATCCCAAATCCTATCTACTTTAAAAGTTTTATGAGTTCTGTGGCATTTTAATCAGTGCAGTTCTTGCTAAATTATCTTGCCACCACATCCTCTTGAGCCAAGGCTTTGGCCTATTTATATGTTGGTCCTACAAAACTAATGTAGATTAATATTCTTTGCAGTCATGGTCTCTTGTGAATATGTAATACTTTCTGTACTTGTGCCTGTATGTTTCATTCATGTAAGTAAGAATTAAAGTGAACTTTCTAAGAATATGCATTTCATATTTTCTGACAGCAAACTCTCAAAGAATTTTGGTGACTTTCAAGTAATACAGGAAAGGCGCCTGGGAGGAAGTGTCTGAATACACCAAAACAAAATAGATGTGCTATGTCAAATTTTTCACATTCCAGCCTTTATGTGATCTTCTGCTTTAAAGATTTCGTTACAAGCAGCTGTTCTTATCATTTTCAGAAGTTACAAATGGGATAAACACCCTTTCCTGCAAACAGAGTATTTATTTGTAGTCTGCATGCTCTGAAGTTGTTTGCAATGAAAATGTCCAACATTGCAGTAAATTTCAGATGAGAATTTTCTGTAGGTCAAGCAGTTATGAGTAAAGCAGTTAATCCACATTTGGTGACAATTTCCAGAGGGATTTGTGTGTGTGTGTGTACACTTTGGCATTATATTGAGAAATGAAAATTAAAAAACCCACCCTGAATTAGTCATAATTGTGAATTGTGTTCTGGCTGAAGCTTCAAACTGAACCTATGAAGTCAGTGCTAGTTACTTTTACAGACTTTTTGTTCCTTTAGTTGAAATCTGAAATCAAATGAAGAGCTTTGGCTGGGAGTTTCCAGATTGAAAGGTAAGAATCTGGCAGCAAAACATTATTAGGGAACCATTTATGATTTTGGAAATAATCTCCTTTAGTTGTTTTTTGCATTTGCTCAGCTTTAATGGCAAAGATTTTCTTTTTGGATCTGTCTCAATTGGAAGTACTTATTCATTTAGGAGAAGCAGCAAACTTTATGTGCATAAAATCTTGAAAGATATAATTTGTAACTCTAAAGTATTTTTCTTTTCTTTCTTTTTTCCCCTGATGTTCTGTCCTCTGAAAGCTACATAATTTCTTAATGTGGTAAGCAAAATTAATGGAGGAATATATCCATATATATGATATATGTGTTAATATAAAAAACATATATCCATTGATCTATCATGCTTCAGTCACTTCTTGAAACCTTTTCTTGTTTGTCTTCTAACTGTGTTTGAACATCTTTGTGAGACAAAGATTGTGTCTCTCAGCTTGTCTGTGTGCACAGTCAGTGCACAGTCAATAAAATGAATGAAAATAGATTGTTTTATTGTTTCATGGATGGGTTAGTTTAGAAGTGCTTGGCCATAAGCTAAAATTCAGTGTTCATGCAATCATTCTTTTAAGTGTGAGGAACCCTGTGGGCTTACTGAGGCTGTGGATAACTTCCTACCGGAAGGAAGATACTCTTTGGGTGGAATAGTCAGCTTGTTGATATGACAGTATGCTGTGCAGTGTGTTAAGCAGTAATCATCCACTGCAGGTTTCATTGATTTCTTCTCCATTATTTCAGATATGTGTCATTCTGTTTGTTGTTTACAGCACGAGTCAGTGTTTCTAAAACTAATTTGCCTTGGGTCCCTCTAAAAGTAACTTTACCATCTGTAGCCCCCTTCCTTCCCAGTCAAAATCACCAGTCCTGCACCTGTCTTGACATTGCTTTTTCTCCCCCTTCCCAAACACCTCATCTTTTCTCGGAAATCTCCTGACAGGGGTTGTGTTCCACAGTTAAGAGAACACTGCTTTGGCTCCAGGCTTTTGGCTTTTGTCCAAATATCTTTACACCAGCACATTTCGGTATTGTTTGTGGGAAATGGGCTGTGTTTGAAAATACTCATTCTGTTAACTTCTGGGGGCTTTTTGTTTTTAGAAGGCTTTTAATTTACCAAACATTATTTGCACAAGAATGTTGGAAAAAATAAACTGTGTCAGTGCAAACAATAGAAAACTTCTTAGGCAAACTTTCAAATTTCATGAGAGAAATCAGATCTGATGCTGCCCATTCTGTGCCATGCATTAAATTCCTGAGTTTGACTTGGAGATTTAAGATTTTCATGGTAGGTGCTGAACAGTATAGATTAAACTTGCTTCCTTTGTTGTTAAGTTGTGCCTCTAATAACTGCCTGTTCCTGAAAGAAACTAGTTCACATAATTTCAGTGAACAGCTGCATGGAGCAGAGTTGCATCTGAAGAGTTGTGCTGTAAATACTTCTTTGAGTGTTTCTCCTTACAATGGTTTCTCACTTCTCTGTCAGAATCGTGTAAGATAACCTTCCACGCTGCCTTTTTAAAATAGAAACTAAACCAGGCAGGAACAGGCCATAATGAAAAGGCATTTTTACTGGTTTGGTTTGGTAAGTTTTCTGTCTTCTTTTGTTCAGATGGGATATGCTGTGGCTTATGCTCTTCAGCCAGTGTGTTTCACCTCCAAAATCCCCGAAGACCCTATGAAATGAGTATTCATGAATACTTTTCAGGGCCACCTCCTTCCCTGGTGGCATTTAAGCCAGCAGGTGTTAAGTTCAATATTTTTTCTTGGTAGGAGGATGTTGAGAAAACCAAATCTAGTTGAAATGGCAGAAGGATTGTTCAGACAAAATGTAATTACAAAATATAGGAAGTCAACAGTAAAATCATGGATAATGCCATTGAGATATTTAATGATCACAAAAGGTCAGGACAATTCAAGGGGAGGATGAGTTCCTTGTGTTTGTTTTAGGAAAATAAGTATTACATGTTCTTCCAAGTAAGTTTTATCTCACCGATTCTTACTTAAAGTAGCTTTTTTTTTTTCTTATACCTGGATTATAGCTCAGTTTTCAATATGATATTATATAATTTATTATCTCACTCTAGGCCTTCTATGCAGTCCTGGTTTTGAATTTCTTACTTCTTAGTAGGATATGACTCTTGGTTAAATCAGTTTGCACATTTTTTGAAAAAGGCTAGTATGGTTGTTTCCTAATGTGTTTCCAAGTCATAGGGCTCAAATTGGGATAAAAAGCTGTGTTCTGGGAGATGCAGAAGGAATATGCTGACAGTTTTAAAACAAAGAGATGTGCATTGTACCTGTCTCCAGTCACCAGACATCTACTCCCTGGAAGGCTGAACTGTGCTGAGAAAATCAAAGCTTAAAGAATGTTCACATGAAAGGAGGGTTCTTCCAGATCAGAGGAAGGGCCCGATTGATCTACCAGACAAGCTAAGGGACAGTTGTGTACAAGTAATGTGCTAGCGCCAGGAGACTGGCCATTGAATTTTCACAAGCAATATGGAAGAAAAACTGGGATCTTTGTACATGACAGGTTGTTGTTGACAAGGATGTGTTAGAGAAGAACCAGCTAACCAGCTCCTGTAACAGGATAATCAGGGCTTTTGGGGCTCTTTCTACAAGAAAAGGTGCTGGAGTGCATCCAGAGATGGACAAGGAAGCTGATGGAAGGGCTGGAGCACAAGTCTGATGAGGAGAAGCTGGCAGAGCTGGGGGTCTTTAACCTTCAGGAAAGGAGGCTCAGGGAGGACCTCATCACTCCAGAACACCTGAAAGGAGATTGTAGCCAGGTGGGGGTCAGTCTCTTCTCCCAGATAACAAGTGACAGGACTGGAGGAAACAGCCTCAAGTTATGCCAGGGAGATTTTGTTTGGGTATTAGGGAAAACTTCTAAATTGGAAGAGTTGTCAGTCACTGGCTCAGGTCAGTGCTGGAGTCACCATCCCTGGAGGCATTTGAAAGATGTGTAGTTGTGGCACTGAGGGACACAGGCCAGTGGCAGCTTGGCAGTGCTGGGTTGGTGGTTGGACTCAATGATCTAAAAGTATATTGCAACCTAAATGCTTCTATAATTCTAAGATCTTCCTTCATGCTCAAAAGTGATGGTTTCTTTCCCAACCTATATAGTTTACAATGGAGTAAAAGCAGTGCTTTTGCCTTTCATGTCTCAGGTCAAATTTGAGGTGCTCTGAAGACACTTTCAGCTCCTCTGCAGCTGAACTTGTGTGCAGTGGCTCTAGAGGTGAAGCAGTGAAACACTAAATAGCCACCACCAAAGAACCAACCAAAATCTGTGAGCTTCTTGTAAATGATGTAAATGATTACATAAGAACAAACACAAAAGATGACAACTTAGTAAAAGAAGTTAAAACCAACCTATTGAGAAGACTCTACATTCCTCTTTAAAATATGAAATAGGCACCAAAAAGTCTGTTGCTCCATTAATTCACTTTAATTCACTTAAATTAATACCTATTTCTTCAGTGTCACTGAGATATTTTTTAAAATGCTATTCCCATAATTTGTGCATGCAGTGCATGAATATGTATATATAAAGTCAAATCTGAACAAAATTCATGGTTGCAGTTGTCAGTCACACCAAGTTTATAAGTAATAACAGTACAAACCCATCCACCCAGGGCTTAGAATTCATTCTGCAGTCAATGGAGTACACACAGCTTATATAGCAAATATCAACATGGATTATGTAGTTTGTTATGTTCTCTAGAAAGCAATTCAAAATGCAGGCATCTAAATAATACAGACAATTCATCATTTTACTGATGACTCTAGAAATAGAAAATATTTTTACTTGGTTGAAAGCATCAGTAGAGCTTTAAAACAAGAAGAGCAGATGTCAAATATAAAGCCCTTGTTTTACTGAGCAATGAGTATGATAAACATTGATTATTCATCTTGATGCTAGAGTTCAAAAACAATTGTCCCTTCAGTTTGCCTCGTGGGAGTGTGAAATTAGGACCATGTGTGCGTTGATGAGCAACATATGAGAGATGAATCATGATTACTGTTTTGGTCTGCTGCACAAGGCTGTGCTTGAGGGGTAGTGATTTCCTACCTCCTTTACCAGATTGCTGTAATTAGTGCTGGCATCTCTCTCTGTTTCCCAGTATTGATGTTCAAGTGCTCGCCTGACAGTACCTAGTCACACACATAAGTTGGCTTTCTTGAATGAGAGAGTGTTTCCTCAACAGAAGAATGTTGGAGTATATTTCAGTATTGTTTGTAATACAGATTAGTTATAGAACTATTCTGAAATCACCCATCCGTTTCTATCACCAATGCTATCTGGCAGGAATTGCCAGATACAAAAAATAGATGTTTTTTCAAATATGAAACTCTATATGATCTAGATTAAAAAGAAGAGGGAAAAGTTCAATAAAATCAATCAGATTTTTCATTCCATTCAATTGTATTTAATGTATGCCTCTGGCAGCAGACATTAGTTACATTTAACTTCTGAAATTCGGAAGAACAGTTAGTTCCTGTGGTTACAAATTTCATTTACGCTTTATTTCTGGATATGTAATCCTAACTTTGTTCCTCTCTGGCCTGGTAATGGGTGAAAGAGTTGTCATAAGTGCATTTCATTACTGAGCTGTTACTATAAATGAGGTTTGGGTATTAGAAAAATATAAACAAACAAGAATAGAGGTTAATTTCTTATAATAGTCTTTGCCTTTTATTAGTGTGCTCTTTCATGTTGAAAGGTGGATGTTTAAATAAAATGAAATGCCTGTACATGCCTTGAACATCCAGACAAGCTATTCATTCTTCATGGGATGATGTGTGTTGGCTTTACCTGTGCTGACTTAGGATATCTGGGGGATCTTAACATTAATTATTCAGGCTGTTTATACAGATTGACGAACAGATCCAACATGTGATTTGAGGTATGTGATGTTTGATGGAAATTCTTCCTGGCTTGCTTGCCCAATATAGATACAGGTTTTGAATTTTAGCTTATCACATTTTCTGTGGAGTTCTGTGCTTTGAGCTCAAATAATGTGAGATTTAATGTGGCTGATGACTCCTCTGCTCCCCCAGCTTTTTGACAAATAAGGTTATTTGTAATTTACTACATATGCATTTCAACTTTGATTGTCTGTTCAAAGATCAGTGTTCTAGAGTTCTTCAGAAAAGATGTTTTGGCTGTCTTCGTTCCGACATATTTCTTCTCAGTCCACATGTATAGAAGCATGTAGACCACAGGGATTTTGTGGACGAAGCTCCAGGACACAAAGACTTGCTTTCTAGTAAAGTTCAGAATAAATTAAATTAAACAAATGTAAATTCAACAAATGTTCGTGGTTAATTAATGATAGAATCACAG
>VZTR01018534.1:145798-182539 GCA_013400775.1 Chaetops frenatus | reverse complement strand
GGGTTGGAAGAAACCTTCAAGACCATCTGCTTCCAACCCCCCTGCCATGGCAGGGACAGTTAGCTAAGAATTCAGAGCCCTGGGGCCATAATGTTATTATTTATAATTTTAAAGTAAGATGCTCTAAACAAGTTCTCCTAGCTATAAGCCACCTAAATAGCACAATTACTTTAATTCAAAACCAAGGGAATACTTCCTGAAAGAATTTATTTTTAAACTCACAGCAGTAAGTACTTGAGGGATGAATACTATAGTTGAGCATGATGAAATTACCTGAGTAGCTTACATGTTTTAGCTTATAACTAATATAACAATTATTTAGTTCAGTACTTCAAGGTGAACTTAATTCTCTCAATAATTACTGCAGCCTTTAAATACCTTTTCTACACTTGGGAGCAAATTTTTACAACTAGTAAGTCTTATGTGCTGCATAAGTTCAGCAGAGTTCAGCTTATGTTATGTCTGGATTTTTGCATCTAAATTATCAATGCTTGTGGTATATTTATTTATGCTTCAACTGTTATGTATTTTGTTATGTCACCATAATCCTAGTAGAATGCAATTAAAGGAAAAGTGTTGCCTTTTTATTTTAATATAGCATATAAAAATCCTATTTAATGAATAAAAAAATGTGCTAATTTTCAGTGGAGTTTGGTAAAATTTATGTCTCTCAAAACTTCAGCTCTAGGACAAAAGGAATACAAGTATCAATTGATTTGATGGTTAATCTCCTTTTATAAAAAGTCAGTAGTTACTTTTTTGTGATATTTTAATCAAATAAATTATGTCTTTGTTTTGCTGTAAGATAAATGATGTTTAATAAAGATTACAGAAACAGGAAGTGAGTCAGGATAGAACAGGTATTTATAGTAAAGTTACAACTGAAAGACTCCTTCCTGTTTCAGGAAGCTTTTTTGTATAACAGCTGGTTCAATGCCAAACTAAATAAAACTTAAACAAATTAAAAGCCACCTAAGAAGAAAGTGAGATTACAAATTTAACTTGTAACAATACTATCAAAGTCTGAATAGTTTTCATCATTTAGGAAGTGTTTTACTTTTTTTTTGTAACTTGACAACTGCTATCTTGTTTTTCTTTGTACATACCTGGGTCTGACTGTGGAGGGACACACAGTGAGTGCTCAGGCATGATCCGGACATCTAATTACTGCTGCAGGCCTTTTATACTGATGGTTTTTGCTGTTTGCACTCTAGCAGTGAACCCAGATGCAAATGGATGGTATTTTTTTAAAGCTAATAGTAAAGATGATGTATTTTGCCTTTCAGGGAATGATATTGTATCATAAAAAGCAGTGTTCTAGTTTTCAGCTTTGTGTCTTGTGAGGGTGATACTACATTTTGTGTTTCCAAACAATTTCACTGCTTTCCGAAGGGGAAGGTGTTGCATCTCTGAGGGCCAAAGATCTTTTCTATAAGTAGAGAAGAGACAGCAGACTCATCAACCTGGATGTTCTCTGGTTGGTCCTCAGTTTGCAGTAACTACTTTAAAAGTATTTGATAAAAGAAAAGGGTGTCTGAGGTAGCATAATGGGTTTCTGCAGTGTCACTCTCTTGGAACTTCTGATACTCTTTTTCATGGCTGTGGAGCAGAGAACAGCTCTTTGGCTGACATTCCCTTCTCTTCTCTTGCATCCTCTTTCCCCTGGAGAGCCCAATTTGATTTGTCATTAAACCTTGATTAAAGGTATGGTTTTTGTACATACACAATTCACCTAGATAGTGGAAGTTGAAAATATCACGTAGTTTTCTTCCACAAATAAGCTTCTATGATTCCCATCTACTGGGCAGATCAAGCGACTTCAACCACAATTTCATGTCTTCATGCAAATACTACATTCAGACTTCCCTTTCTCTTTGTTTTTTTCTCTACAGGGGCTGTCATCAGTCACGAAGAACAATGGACAACTCAACATCACCTTTAAATATGACAGTAAGTTGAAAATCTGCACTATATTCACAGAAATCAAGGACTCCATCACAATTGTCAGTATATAGCAACATGGCTCTTAAAATGGCTCTACGAATGGCATAAGCTCTTCAATATTTACATAATTTTAAAATCTAGAAAATGTGTGTCTGCTGAGTCTGGTAGATCTTCTCCCTCTGTGTCTCACTGATAATACAACTGTTTAACAATTTTTAGTAGTTTCTCTTTCAGGTTGGCCTACATAATTTTTCCAGTATTTGACTGGAACATTATAGAAAACTATTTTACTCTATGAAAAATGTAGTCACTGAAAGGTTCAGTACACATGAAGACATTGGAAAGGATTATTTTGAGCTTTATGCAGCTTTTCTCTGATGTGTAATACTGAGTGAAAATGGCATAACTTGTGTCTTGAGGTAGAGAAATGTGTAGTTTGTATTTTGTATACAGGTAATATATTGAAAAAATTGTCTTTGCAGGGATTAATACTGAATATGAATAGTGAAGAATATTGAATAGTGTCTCTTCATTTCGTTGAGTCAGTGGGAACTTTTCATTAGCTACAGTCTTCAAGACCCAGGCCAATGGCAAACTGCTGTCTACATTTGCAGTGCAGACAGATGGTTTCAGAGCTGTAGCAGATGTGGTGTTTTGCAGCTAAACTGAGAACAAAGTAATCTCTGGCATAGTAACAGTGATAAGCAGGTTGCAGCAGTAATACTTGAGATGTCTTCAAACATCTCTTAAATGGCTGTATCTTATTGTTGGGGGTTATTTTAGATGTTTTGTCATCTTTCCTGTCTAGTTGTCTCAGCAGGACTGCTGACTACATTAAGAATTTATCCTTATGTGGGGAATTAGTGGCCATCATCAATATAAACTCAATGTACAGTCAAAACAAGGTCCTAATTTACATTAAAACAATGATTGTTTCAATGCCAGTGCAAGTCATAGGTGTTTTTTTATGCCTACCCAAAGAAATTACCTCAGGTGCAGAATGTAGATAAAATTTCATCATTGAGAGCATGCATCAGGAAACATAACAATAGTGATTTGTTTCATTCTGATTATGCTTTTGCTCCACTATTTTTATGTTAATTTCTGCATTTGCAATCCTTCACTGTGAATTATTTTTAATCTAATTTGATCTTAATACTTAGAATGAGCAAAATTTAAGTGTGTCAGATTGTACAAGATGCAGGTGGTCACTGCAAAAGAAGTATGATTTTTTTTTTTTTGTCTACATAAAGAAAACTAGAAAATTATACCAGTCAGAACAGAGATCCCCATGTTTAGTTAACACAATTAGTCTGTTTAAATCCCAGTATGTGTCATGTTTTTTCCATTAATTCTGGCACCAGAAACTCTGTTTAACCAATGAGAAATATTAATTCACAATTCTGCTGGCACTGAGGGCTTCCTGGACAAAGGAGTTAGGACTAGGAAAAGAGTTTGCTGATATGAAGACTAAAGAGCTCACATGGTATGGAAATATATATTTATCTTTAATAAACCAGCACAAAAGAGAATTTGACTTGCTGGCTGTGGTTTAAGGGCTCTTATTTTGCCACAGAGCAACTCGAGGAAACTGTGTTTTATGATGCTAAATTAGTTGGTTAGATTATTTATTCAGGTGAAAAAGAAATGTCTGTATTTTTAGTATGTCACTTGTATTCAAGTAAGAGAAATGGTTTCCTAAGAAGTGTGATTTTTCCATGCTGTTTTCTTCCTAAAACTGTTGTTCTTTAAAACTGTGAATCAGTGACGTGACTTGCAGTCAAACTTCAGGCATTTGTGCTGTATTTGATTTTGGCAAATTGTCATTTGACCATAAAATTCTAGTAACCAGGATCCAAAATCTTGGGCTTGCTATTAATTAGATCCAGAGCTAGCAAAAACCAGTTACTTCAAACTTTCCATTGAAAGAGATCCTCTATCCTCCTAAGAGGAAGTTCATGCTGTCACCGAGTTCACTCATAGCAACCGAATTCTACAAACAGCGGAGTCAGTACCAGCTGCCTAGCTTTTGTAAAAGGCAGTGCTGTACAAACTGTTCTATTCTTTTGTCTGTGACAGTTATAGAAAAGATCCTTTGCCATGGTTATTCACAGTAAAAAGCTGTTTTCTAAATCGCTTTTACAGTTAATAATTTTTCTTTCCTTGCCTTGAAGATCACACCTCTGAATTACATTTGAATTTTCTGTACTGGCATATCATAGCACTTGATTTTTCATGTTTCTTATCTACAGGCTCTGTATAGATAAATATATAGCATATAAATTATCTCAGTTTT
This sequence comes from Chaetops frenatus, assembly GCA_013400775.1. Taxonomy (NCBI): domain Eukaryota; kingdom Metazoa; phylum Chordata; class Aves; order Passeriformes; family Picathartidae; genus Chaetops; species Chaetops frenatus. The sequence goes on along the minus strand of VZTR01018534.1, from coordinate 178,299 downwards.
GAATTAATCATCAGTCAGTAGTATACAATCTACTGATCAATTTCTTCTCGATTTTGTTAGTTTCACTAGTTCAGAAACAGAATGCTTTTGCATACCCATCTTCATGTATACTGTGCTCCAGAACTAGTGAATTCCCTGCCTGCTACTTCTCTTCCTGCCACAAAATACAAGCAATACATAAATATTGTACATACTTATGTATAATACAATATAAATACTGTAAAGCTTTAAAATTAATAAAATTTGGGGTTATTTTTTTCTTTTGAAAACAAAATGACATGGTGAAGTTCAACAACAAACTTAGTAATCTTTTGCTTATATTTTGTTTTCTTAATTAAAGCTAAAGCTGTGGAGCTGTAATTTTAGAGAATACAATGTATTTTGTGAGGATGATGCCTGAAGTGGTTAACTAGAAACAGAGACTAGACAAGAGTAAGGGAATAAAGGTGGATATTTATTTGCAAGTCCTTCAAAGGCACACCCTGGGGAGCCAGGGGCTGCTCTCAAAATGGACCCCCAGATGGACGACGAGTCACGAGTTCTTCACACCTTCCTAGGTTTGGTCCATTTGCATATCAGCATAAATTTGCCAATTAAGACTTTAGCTAATTATGTAATTTCCCCAGGCTTACCCTCCCTTCTCAAGATGTTGGTTTACACATTTTGGGCCGAGGACAGTCTGGGTGTCCTTGGAGAGCAGCCTTGGAGAGGCTTTGTTATGTCCATCTTAACATGAGAGAATCGCAGCTCCCAGGCTACGAGACACTTTAGAGTTACACACTAAGCACTACAGGGGTTGAAAAACTTGAAAGTTAAAATCCAAGGCTTCAAGGATAGCAAGACAAAAGCAGTCCTGAGTGAATCCAGTCTCAGTTAAGTGGTCTGTAGGGATGTGGTGGCAGAATGGAAGGCAGAGAGGAGATGGATTTAGGCAGTAGGTTCTTTGTGGTCAGGATCAAGCAGTATCGTGGTTAAAAAGCACTTCTTGAGCAGTTCTCAAGCTTCATTTGGTTTATTGTTCTCATATGTGCCTGATCATTGACCAACATTCTCTTGCTTTGAACACTGTATATGAACAAAATTAATGTCAGTCTTCATATTCTTTTGAACAACTACAAGGAAAAGTTGTTCCCTTTTGGGAGTCCCAACACATGTGATGTGGTACAGGTTACACTGGTGGTGTAAACTGGTAATTTCCTTTGGAGTCCTGTGAACTATGGGTTGGCAACCAGTGAAAGTGGTTGGGCTCACTTTGTGAAGTTTTGTGGGTTTTTGTGTCTTGAGACAAAAACTTCATCTAGATTTGCTGTATAGTACTTATAGAAAATAATGCACTGGTACTTTTACTTTGCTCAGTCTTGAAGACATGTTAGGGAGTTTGTCAGCTTGAGTGTTTTTCTGAAAGTGTTTATTTGTCTGTATTTTTAGACTGCACTCCTTACCTGAATTCAGTGGGAAAACACATGATTGGAGATGTGCAGAACATCACTATCAGTCAGTTTGCATGCCAGGAACAGGTGGCCGTGATGATCCTTTGGACAGCAAATGCCATTGGTAAGTTCTAGAGGGAGGTGGACTCATTGGTCATGGGTTTGGTAATAACTTCCTGCTCATAGGTATTAAGTGAAATAATTAAATTATGCTTGGAATCATTGATGCAAACTGCCTAAGAAGAAAGGAATTCTAAATACCTTTGCAAAGCTCCTGGTTTTTTTGGCTTGCTTGAAAAACACCCTTAAAACTAGGATGTTCTCTGCAGCCATACACTGCTTTTTACTATACCAGTTTACTGAATTCCTGCTCTTCAGAACTGTGCAACTGTCCCTGGTTTCATTTTCTGCCCTAAGGCTTTGGTGCATTTCAGTGGCATTGATACACTTAAAGGTTTTTTAAGATGCAGATTGTCTGACAGGTAGAAAACATTATCTAATCACAGCTATACAAACTTTAATGTGTTTCCTTGCCAGGTCTGGTGATTAGGAGTATTCCTCAATTACTTCAGTGTCACTGGAAGTACCTTGTTGCCCGCTAGAGCAGTAGTGTCCAAAATTGAGGATGTGCAGAAATCCATTTCCACTGAGAAACTTATTTCTGCACTTTAAAAGAATATGTGAAAATTCCCCTGAATTCTGCAGAAGTGTGCAGTTGAAGGCATTTGGTAATCTTCAGCTGCAGACTGGATGAATCAAACATCCATGGGAAACAAAGCCTGGTGTTCTTCCCTGTAATCACCAGAGGTTAATCCTTTGGAAGGTGTGAGGACAGAACTGCTGTTCCAACATCTCGGGTCACATGGGAACTGGCCACTTTTTCTTTCAGGATCTTTGTGTAAGGAGAAATAGTGCTTTTGTTCCACAGAATGCTAAGAACACTTTTGGCAACACTTTATCTTCTACAAAATTATAAAAACACACAAACCCGTGAAAACTAGTGAACCAGAGGAGGTGGTGGAAAATGTGGAAATGCTACATTTGGGACTTTATTTTTTGGGTTGACAAGCATAGCATAAACTGAAATGAGTCCATTTTGATTTATGTAGCATTTAGCTTACAAAAGCTATGTCTGTGTCATTGATAAATATGTGTAATGCTGTTGAAGACGTGCAATTACGTGGAGCAGTGAGAGTTAAAGAGCTGTGCAGTGCCTTTGATACCTGAGCCATAAAACTGTCACAGGGTAGCATTGGCATTTTCCTGGGATATTCACATCACTGTGACTCAGTTTAGTCATATCATGAAGTAATTTGTGATGAGAACATTGTAAAGACACTGTGCTGAGATAAGTTGTATTAGAGTAACTTGAACAAAATGGGTGTAGTTCTGGCAGCAGTTATGAATAACTGGAAGTATACATGCACTGGAATAAATTCCATTCCATTTAAGTCAAGTTTTCTGTTAGCCTTTACTGTACTAGAACTAAAGAAATTGTAACAATTGTTACCATTTTAATCTGGTAGTTTCAGAGGTGATAGTAAAATTTATAAAGGAAAATTTCTCTAATTTGCCAGCAAAATACTATATTTGATTGTTAAAATGGAAATGTGAAGTTACTATAAAGTATTTCTGAAGGTGAAGAAGGCACTGATAACTTATATTGCACTAGTAGTTTAGAAGCCCCAGATGAGACATGGGCCCCTCCTTTCTAAGCATTACAGAAGTATGTAGTAATTGTAGCCTTTGCCAAAGACTGAATTCTAGATAGGCAAGCTGGAATATGCAGAACTGACATACAACAACAGGTATTAAATACAAACATATTTCATATGACTGATAAGTTTTATTTTTAACTTATATAAAATACCACATTACACATTTTGAAATATAAATCTGTTTAAATGCCCTGCTGTTTGTAGGGATTGAATACCTGAAGGGATTTCGAGTAATACTTGAGGAGCTAAAATCAGAGGGAAGACAATGCCAGCAGATGGTTTTAAAAGATCCAAAGCAGCTCAGCCCCAGTTTTAAACGAACAGTAAGTGCTTTGTTTCAAGAAAAGTTTCATTGTTGTTTGACTGTGTGAGTAGTCTGGAAGGTGTTTATCATCCTAGAATGGTTTGGGTCATTAAAGATCATCCAGTGCCAACCCCTCTGTCATGGGCAGGGACACCTCCCACTATCCCAGGTTGCTCCAAGCCCCATCCAGCCTGGCCTGGAACACTTGGAGGGATGGGGCAGCAACAGCTTCTCTGGGAAACCTGTGCCAGGGCCTCACTTCCTTCATACTGAAGAATTTCTTCCCAATATCTAATCTAACCCTACCCTCTTTCAGTTTGAAGCCATTCCCCCTTGTCCTATTGCTCCATGCCCTTGTGAAAAAGTGGGTCGGTTTCCAAAAGTATTATTGGTGAAATTAATGGTAGTTGTTGCTTTAGAGACAGGTCTTGTTCCTTTTTGATAAAAGCTTTCCTGAAGTTGGGAACTGTCATTTTGGTGACTGGAGTACAGATGCACATCTGTAATAGTCTACATCCAACTATGTATTGAGATTCCTCATGTCATTTTGGAATAGAGGGGTAGAGAAAGGATTCTTAATGTATTATAATTTCACCTTTTGATTGCAAAATTGTGGGCTTATTTTGAAAAATATTTTCAGCTATAATAGTTGACTTTAAAATATGTTGCAATCTTGTCTTTTTTGTAGGGAATGGAGTCTCAGCCCTTTGTAAATTTGAAGTTTGAAACAGATTATTTTGTAAAGATTGTTCCTTTTCCTTCCATTAAAAATGAAAGTAATTATCACCCATTTTTCTTCCGAACTAGATGTAAGTATTGCATATAATATAGTGTTGCATATAATAAAGTATTGCATATCATCTCTTCAGTGGGCCTCCCCTCCCCCCAACGTTTTGGTTTTCCCAACAAAGGAATATAGTGGATGATGATGTTGGATGAGTCTGAGTTAAGTATTTACTGACATTGTCATGGAAGGGATATCTGGGTGTTAAGCAAAAAGAATTTGCATGCCGTAGATAAATCTGTATTGTGTGATCATAAGTATTAGACAGCAACCAGAAGAAAAGTCTCAAGTAGGCCTGAGATTATCTCAGGGTTGCCTAGAGCAGAATTATTCCTGTGGTTCTCAGGATCATGTGACTCTTGAAGATGGTTTGCTCCTATCTGAACGTTGTGAAGAAGGGCAGGTTGATTTTTGCTTTTGAGATTGCAGTTTAAAAACAGCTATCTAGAGACAGATGTAGAGGAGGACATCTAAAATTAGATAGCAGCAGATCAAGTTGAATTTCATGCAATTACTTAGCAATTCTCATTGGAGGTAGAGAGAAGACATTTGAATAAGCTCCACAGTGCTCACACAGTATGGTGAGAAACTGCAAGTACCCTTTGAGGTATACTGTTGATATTTGTCCTGATAAGGGGTTTTTTTTCCCTATAAAACTTGCTCAAGGTATTTTCAAGTCTGTCTGTTAACACAGACTGCTGTACCATTGGTAGTAGTGCTCAGCACACTTACTTACTCAGAGTAAATATATTTAAGATGAGATTTAACTTCCTCTTCTCATGTGCTTTGCCTGGTGTTATCCCTTTTGTCTCACTAAGAAATGTGATATTCAAATTAATGGATCTCTGTTTCTCATATAAAGACGAGAAGGGACTTGAAATCATAACAAAGGAGTTAAGCAAGTTAACAAGTTTGCAAAATGTGTTTAGTCCAGGCATATTAGAGTGTGGGAACGAAGTGGGGGTATTCAAAATTATGAACTCCCTACTTTTGCCCTTGTTCTTTTTCTGTTTAAATAGCATGGCAGTTTGACACTGTATAATTAATAATTTTTCTGTGTATTTGTAGCATGTGAATTGTTGCTACAGCCAGAAAACCTTGTATGCAAACCTTGTAAGTAAAATGTAATATTTCTATATATTAATCTAAAAGAAAGTTACTGTACTTGAAGAATCATTTTGCAATTCATGAATATCTCCTCTGACAGACTGGAAGCCAAGGAATGTGAATGTTACCCAGCAAGGTTTTAACGTGCAAGTGTCCTTTGATCATGCACCTCACAACTTTGGGTTTAGGTACTACTTTCTTCACTACAAACTGAAGCATGAAGGCCTCTTTAAGCAGAAGACCTGCAAACAGGTGCGTGGCTCAGTTCTTGCATCTCTTAAAAGCGCAAAACCTATTAACATGAGGTGTTTCAAGGTCTTACAGAAACTTTAAAAACTTAATATAAAATAGTATTAGTTTTAAAATTGTAAAACTATTTGAAACTATTTCTGTAAATGACAGTTGTGCTGTGATAGCACTCATGAGTCAAAACCAGGCTTGAGGACTACCTTGGACTTGGATAACACAAGTTAGTTCTGCAGGCAGACGCTTGTATAAGTGAATGGGAAGACTTAATTTTGCTGGTTTAAGGTGTGTTAATACATGAACAGTGCACTGCCTATTTCTACATCAATGTGAATTCTTTATTAAGTTTTAAAAGTATGTTAACTGCTTGCAAAATATTCTTCCTTTGATGTAGGAGCAGAACACAGACACTACAAGTTGTGTTCTTCAGAATGTATCTCCAGGGGATTATATCATTGAGGTAATATTTCTAAACAGTCTTTTGTACAACACCTAAGTGAATGTGTGATTGGTAAAATGGAGTAAAATTAAAATATTTCAAATCACCCTGGTAGAATTGAACTTCAGGTATCCCTACTGAAGTAACTTGGCAAGTAAATTTTCTAGAATGTTCTTGACCTTTCCATTGCTTTGCTTCCCTGAGTGCACAACACTTTGATCTGTGCCTTAAATTGAACTCGTGGGCCTCCATAATTCCTGGACTTAGATTTTTATATTTTTTTAGTTGGAATTCTGCTTCTTGGTCAATTTTTATTATACTGGTTTGTGCTGCTCTTTAGTTTTAACTATTTGAACAGTAACTTTCTTCACATTTGGTTGTAGAAGCTGTTACATTGATTTTCATATTGCAGAAAATAACATTGATCTTTTACTTTTCCAAGCTGGTCGATGACACTAATACAACAAGGAAAACAATGCACTATGCGCTAAAACCAGGTATGAGTTCTGGTTTTTAAACAATATGCTATATTTACTGTATTAATTTAGATTCAGTTTTAATTATTTTAGAAATAAATCTCTATTCAACCTTTGTCTGTTTGCCATAATCTAGACTATTGAGGTAATTGTGCTGTGCTTTTTTGACCTAATGAAAAAAGAGTAGAAATGTACACTTGAGCATACACATGTGCACCTCTGTACATTTATATTTAGTGGAGTTTAGATCAGTCCATCATTGGAAATCTTTGTGGGAGAGTGACTTTTGTTGTATATGTGGGTATGAGGAATGCTAACCTTAATTGCATACAGCTGAGAGTGCAATAGTGTGGAAATACTGTAATGAAACTGTGGGAGCAGCATCTGTGTCCTTCAGCCCCCTTACCAAACCAACCGGTCAGGAGAACCTGTCAGGTGAATGCTTCACATGCCTGTGGATGGGACCTGTTTTTGAGAAGCTAAACAGGGATTTCAGAATGTAACTGCAGTCTCAAAACAGCCACAGATAAGGGCAGTGGGTAAAATGCACTGCATCCTAATGCACATTGCTAAGGGTGATCTCTGCAGGAAGGCAGCTCTTTCTAAGTGGCAAATTCAGCACCCTGGAACCAAAACATGTCAAGTCCAGATGGCCACTGCATATCTCATCAAAACTACTTGACACAGGATTGTTCTCCTGGGGCTGGTGTGGTTTGCAGCTCTTTTTACTTGTGAGAGTCACTCTGATGCCGTGGCAGTGGAGCAACCACCATAAAACCTAATTTTAAATGGAGCAGAACGTGGTGTTTAACCCTACTGTATCTTTGACAGTTACCTGATAACAGAGTACTGCAGCAGTTTTGCATTCCCAGTGTGAAGATTTGTTTAGGTAATTGTAATACAACTTATTTGCGTGTGGCTAATTCTGCTTTCTTTTTCCAAGTGCACTCCCCATGGGCTGGCCCGATCAGAGCCATTGCCATTACAGTCCCTTTGGTTGTCATCTCAGCATTTGCCACGCTTTTCACAGTGATGTGCCGCAAGAAACAGCAAGGTAAGAGTCTTTATTCGGTACAGAGTTCCATTTAAAGAGATGCTTTTGCAACCAAAACAGTCTTAATTGATAGGTTAACTCCAGAAATAGCTTTACCTGAAAAGCTTTCTTTTCTGTTTCTCTGGCTTTCCTCCCCTCAGCTTTTTGTGTGTTGAAACTTGTGGCAAATTCTTCATCAGTGCTTGATGGTAATTGGTTGCCTAGACAGTATTGTATAACAGATCAAGCCTTCACTGTAGGAAGGAGAGAACAAAAGCAATATTGGAAAATATTTTTTATTTCATGTTTCTTTTTCTTTGAGAAAGTACTATGTGACCACGTAGATTACAAACAGATTTGTAAATGGATATGTTATAAACATTCCCTTATTTTACTCAGAAATACCTAATTCAAATTTATTTTAAATCAGAAGGAAAGTAAAGCCATGTGCCAATACAATTCACAGTGCTGTCTGGAATACTATCTACAGCTACTATTCCAGATTTGCTCACTTTCCTGGAAGTTGCATTTACCTTTCATACTAAGCCGTCTTTCTAAATTTACTCTAAGCCCTGCTTGCAGATGTCTTTCTAACTTAGATTCCATCCCTCCTTGCTGACCTCTCCTCCTCTGTATCCAGGAGCTGGCAAGCAACACTTTTACATTTAAATGTAAAAATCCATTGGCTTTTTATATCGAATTTAGAGAATCATGTGGTTTCATGAATAATGGAAAAAGAGATTACTTCTCCAAACCTCACATATCTGTGTTATCCACCTGAATTTTGGCACTGAGATATACTGCAAGTGCTATATGCTAGCTGGGTTAAATCCTTTTACCTTCTGGTTTTCTGTAGTTATCCCTTTGCTCACAGCTAGTCCACTTCCAACAAAAAACCCAGACACATCACTGAGGATTTGTCTACAGAGAGACTTGTTCCAGAATAGTTATTCCTGATGAATTGTTCTGAATTGAATCCCTAGATGGATATTTGTATTTTGAAATACTCATACTTTATTCCAAATTAGCTTAATCAGCTGTGGAACTAGATTGAATTAGTCTGACATAAGGCCAAACTTTTATGTTGCAGCATAAAAACATCTATGCAAGGAAAGAAAAACTAATAACTATTTAGATTTCAATTAATCACATCTAAATTCAAATTCAAATGTCAAATTAATGTCCAACCATGGGTATGTATATATACACTAGAGAGATCTTCCATGATATCCTGAAAAGGTCTGTGGACCTGGAATTTAATATTCTTACCTGGTTTGCATTGTGGTTTGGGTTTTTTAACAAGAGACTTTGTTAGACAGGAAACTCTTGAAGATGACACATCTTTTAGGCTTATAGTATTTGAACAGAGATTTGAAGACTGTTGAAGCTGAATAAAGGTGAAACAACCTCACTTTATTTATAAAATAAACCTTCCTTGTGTTTTCTGAGTTGGACAGAAATAACTGCATATTTAACTTTGAAAGTGTATTCCACGTGCAGCAGCTCTTAAGGTGGATAAATAGTGTGTGTGCAACTTTTCTTTTTCAGGGTGGAGAGGAAAATCTTCAGAAAAAAACCCCATTACTGTATGCATTAGTAAAGAGCCTACAAAAGTAATAAAAACCCCAAACAAAATCAAGCTTTATAGTGTGAACTCTCTTTTCTCTTGCACTTTAGAAAATATATATTCCCATCTAGATGAGGAGAGCTCAGAATCTTCAGCATATGCTGCAGGTCTCCATGTGGAAAGACTCCGTCCCCGGCCAAAAGTGTTCATCTGCTATTCCAGTAAAGATTGCCAGAAACACATTAATGTCATCCAGTGCTTTGCTTATTTTCTTCAGGACTTTTGTGGCTGTGAGGTAAACTCAGCATCTCATATGTAAACAACTTTTCCTTAATTGAAACAGCACTCCTGAAATTCTGTGCTTGAAAATTAGGTATTTCAGTCACTCCTTTCCACAGAGATAACTTTTGTTCCAAATATTGGCTGTATGAATTTTCTTTACTTGGGGAAATGAAGAGATCTTATCCAGTGTAAGAAAACCAAAACAACCCAAACTGACAGAATAGTGGACGATCATGATTTCAGGACTTTCATTCAGCCATGTTTTGTTTTTTCTGTTCAGTAGGTCTTGCATCTTTATAGTCAGCAGCCACGAAGAGGTATTGTTGTCTACCTGATATACTTTTGTATTCCTAAAGTATGTTTTGTATTGTAATTTAAAAGAAGTTGAATCTATCAAGACTTCTACTCATAGAGCAAAAACTGCATTATTAGGATTACTTGTTGACAGCATGTACTTACTAATTGATTTTTAATTTTTTGCTTTCCTTCTGTTCCATTAATACTGTAAAGTCAGCAACTCTTCTTGTTTTTTTTGAAAGGTATGAGAGAGACATTGGAATTGCTACTTTAAATGAGCAAGCTTAGGATCACATACTGCTGTCTAAAATAGAATCAATATGTGGCCAGTTTTTACTTTTCAGCTGGAAAAAGGCAGGGCGATTGTTGGTCTCTTTGTGCTGCATTTTTCCTCCCACTCCTGGGAGATGAACGGGATGAGCTGGAGCTGGGTTTCATTACAGCAACTCTGCTCTCTGGTGACCAAACACAGAAACACAGCCGAGGCATCACGTGTTTGGTGGGGTTGGTCACAACTTTTTCATCTGTTTAAAATAGTTCAGGATAAACTACTTTATAACTGACTTGAAACCCCTTTCTGAGATGTACTTTAGCCATGCTGCACTGCTCCTCTTTGGAATAATGTTGAGATGAGCTCTTATTGCCCTAACCATGGAATATATGGTCTCAGGCATCATATAAAATTTATATAACAAAATATTTGTAGCACCTTTGTACAGAAATAATGCATGTTGATATTAAAGCTGTGGAGTTAAAATGTTAAATGTGATGATCCATGCATAACAGAAGAGTTGCACAAGTATTTTTTGTATGAAATTGGAATGTTTTCTTACAAAGGATAAAACTAGAGTCTTTTAATAGCCATTTAAAATAATAACTTGTCCATAGTAAAAATCCTTTCTCACAGATAGCAGATCACACAGGATTTTGAGGAACAGAAACAAAACCAGACACAAAACTATCTGCATCTCCCAAGCAGCAGTAAAATGACCTCTCTTCCCCATGCATAGGCTACAGTTGTCTGTTTGGAAGGAACTGACAATAATCATCCAGTCCAACTGGGTGATTACTTCAGGCAGGGGATCACTTTCTTCATTACAGATCATGTACATTGGTCAGAAAGCTTGACAAAGTACAAAATAAAATGACTCCTAAGATAAAATTTTCAGCTCTTTCTCATCAGATAGAACTGCTGCTGTTTTGCATCCTAACTGGAAGGACTTGCTATTATAGGCCCTAATTAGGTTTCTATCTAGTTATGAAAATTCTTGGCATCACACTTCATTAGTATGTAAGGATGATAACTGAATATGGCACTTAGGGGCATGGTTTGGTGGTAGACTTGGCAGTGCTGGGTGAATGGTTGGACTTGACCTTAAAGGTCTTTTTCAATCTAAACAATTCTATGATTCTGTTACATTCAGCACATTATGGATCCAGACATACAATGGTAAATTGTATTTGAGGCAAGCACAATTGTTTATTGTGGATTGATGATATCAAATTTGATTACATAAGTTAATTGTAATTTACTTGATCCAGCCACATTTGCTATGTTCTTTTTATTCCCTAAGAAATATTGCTATGTATCAAATCCATACTGCTTTTTTTTTTTTTAAGGAACCACTTGGGTTTATATACATAAATTTAATATCAACCAGAATATTTTGTTTCTTTTCTAGGTAGCTTTAGATTTGTGGGAAGATCTAAAAAACTGTAAAGAAGATCAGAAGGAGTGGCTTATTAAAAAAATAAATGAGTCCCAGTTTATCATCATTGTGTGTTCCAAAGGAATGAAATACTTTGTTGAAAAAAAGAACTGGAAGCACAGAGGAGTAACCAAAGATGCAGGAAAAGGAGAACTCTTTCTCTTTGCTGTGTTGACTGTTGCAGAGAAGCTTCGTCAGGCAAAGCAGAATTCAGCTGACCTCTGCAAGTTCATTGCAGTCTACTTTGATTACTCCTGTGAGGGAGACATCCCTGCTATTCTGGATCTAAGCACAAAATACAAACTCATGGACAATCTCCCCCAGCTCTATTCACACTTACACTCCAGAGATCTTAGTGTACAGGATTCAGAGGTGTTTCCTGTTAACATTAGTAAAAGGAATTATTTCAGGAGCAAATCTGGGAGGTCCCTTTATGTTGCTATTTGCAATATGCATCAGTTCATTGATCAGGAACCGGATTGGTTTGAGAAACAATTTATTCCCTTCCCTCCACCTTCTTTACACTGCTCGGAGCCTGTCATGGAAAAATTTGATTCAGGCTTGGTTTTAAATGACTTGGTGAATAAACAGGTGATGGATGGTGATTTTTACCTGAAAACAGATCAAAATATTTCAGTGGGGAATTCAGACCCTCACTGTATAATTCAGCACTTAAACCTTGGAGAAGATATAGAAACTCAGGACATTCAAGGTGGTGGCAGCTCTGTCCTTCAGCCATTGTTACATGTTGTTAAAGCTTCAAATCTGAAAGACATGCCTCGAGATTCTGGAATCTATGATTCATCTGTTCCTTCATCTGAATTATCTTTACCTTTAATGGAAGGACTATTGACAGACCAAATGGAAACGTCTTCCATTACAGGGAGTGTTTCTTCATCTTCAGGTTTAGGTAAGATACAGCAGTGTTTCAAAACTCATATTCAGTTACTGTGCATATTTCTGCCATCTCCAAATAGGTAAGATAATATGTGAGGAGGCATACAAAAGGCTGCAGGGAAAGGAAATTGTATAAAGATGATAAAATGGGTATGATAGTTTTGGAAAAATGAATGTTTTTCTGAACTTACAATGTGTAGAGGAAATCTTAGCTAGGTAAGATTTCACTAAAATTCTATTAATAAGTCACTGCTTGTTAATTGACTTATTTTTGGAGAGATAACTTCTTCCAGGGACTCCTTGGCAGCTGGGATTTCAGCTGACAGCTGTGTGGTGTAATCAAGAGGGTGATATTCGCACAGACGGCCATAAATCTAAACCTGACATCCTATTTTGTTCCAACACATACTGGATCCTTTAGGGGTAACTGTGGTTAACTCAAATTTCAGAATGACATCAGGCTTCTCACCAGATATGGGGCTGGGGACTGAACAAATCGTTTCAGTGGAGGAATTTAAATGCTTGGAAGACACTCTCCAGAATAGATACCCAGCTCAGATGCCTCCAGTTAGAAGGTGTAGATTTTGCCTCAGGCTGTATAAAAAAAACTGATATTGAACTGGCATCACAACTACCTCAGTGTGCAATGTTCCAACAATTGTCTTGATATGATAAAACTGCTCTTTGCTGGGATTTTCCTTAGGCAGCTACAACAGGTGACTGTTGCATTTTGATGGTTGTATGCAGCTTTCTGGAATGAGTGTTGACAGTGCATTAACTAGACTTTTCTCTTGGGTAAATTAATTTTTTATTATTATTAAGATAATTCATAACTAATGTTTGATGCCAGAATTATCTTGGAGGAAGAGAACACAAATACTGATTTACAGATATAGTAATATAGCACCTATATTTATCAGCTAGATAGCCTTTAGCACTAAACAGTTAAAATCTGAAAAAAAAATTCAGGTGGAAAAAATAGATTTAATTAATTCATTAAGCCACAATTACTCTGTTTTCAAAATTAAAACTACAGTTTCCTACCATATTCTAACTTAGCCTTTTCTCACGTTTGTGGGAAAAATTACAGATGATCTCTATAAAGGTTCTAGTGAAAGTAGGATGGTAGTTGAAAATGTATGGCCTCCCTGTAAGAATGCTTTCCCAGTGTCCCCCTCCTGATTCAGTTACTGAGCTGTCAGCTGGGTATCCCAGCTGCAAGGAGGCACTGGAAGAAAGAGGCAGTCTTTCCAGTAATTAATTCTCAAGTCACATACCCCCTTGTTAACATGCTTCAGCTGTAGAGGTTAAACATTGGAGCTCTTGCTGATAGAGTTGGATCTTAACGCTGATATTCCAATGTCTTAAGAATCCACAATAATTTCAAAAGCACCACCCTGACTGACTCTCCCCCAAAACCTCCCTCACCCAAACCACAGTCCTGATGAGGAACAGGGTACAAAGGAGACAGTAACTGGAACTGAATGTCATCTCCCTTTTAGAGTGCAACCCATTAAATGTCTTTAGCGTCCCAGACATAAGAAATATTTATAGCCCTAATATTTATATGCATGCTAATGAGAGGAGTAAATAGAATTGTTTAGCTTTTATTCTTGTTCTGAGAGATGGACATGTCCAAATTACTGCTCTGAATTTACATTCATTTCAGTTTTTTACTTACTTTTTACCTGTTGCTTAGTCAGAACAGATGTGAATAGCTCTGACATTTTGCATCTCAAAAGAGGATCTTTCCTTTCTTCCTTAAAGGACATAATCTTTTGAATAAAAATCCTAAATCATATAATCTGTAATCCTTTCTATCTTTCAGTACAGTTCCTGTGCAAACTACTGATCTGCAAAGCAAAGATTCTGAAAGAGATCATCATATTTGGCACCCTCAATTGGAGTTCAAACCAGTTTAATTTTGAGGAAGTACCAATAACCAAACCTTTACTAGGTCCATTCACTAACAAGGTCTTCCTTAAGAAGTCCTGCCTGGGAAGAAAATCAGTGTTTTATCTCTACATAAGGTTTTACTGAGCATGATAGTTCAGCCTCAGGAGTGTATGACAAGATGGTGCAGAGGCTTTTCATAAATTTTCTTTGCATTGTTTCTGAAATGTTGACCGAGTACGAAATCACTGTTTCAGTTAATGAACTTCACTTTTTTTTTTCCCTTTTATAGGGGAAGAAGAACCTCCTGTAATGACTGCTACAAAGTTCTTAATGCCTGGAATTTGTAAAGCAGAACTTCATTGCCACATCCACACTGATGAACTGCAGGCAATTGCTCCTTTATAATATATTACAACGTTGTTATGCATTGCCACTTTATCAACAGCCTCTCTTTGTGCTTTAACTACCACACTCTCAGCACTAAATCTACTTGAAGGAACAAACAGCCCCCAAAGAAGATCTGTTATTCCATTTTTTGTGGCCAGTAAACTTGAATCTGTTGGTCTTTTTATAAAAACTCTTTCATGATTTGAAAAATGTAGCATGGAAAAATAGAAGAGAATACATTTAAAATTATTCCTGTTATAATTTAAATGTAATGATATAACACTGTTTACAGATGCCATAATCAAAATTTACTATTTTTTGCTAGGAATAACTTTGCAATAGGACATGAAATAGCTTGGACCATTAAGCCTTAGTAAATTTTGTAGTCCAGCCTCTAGTTTTAAGTGCTGATGTACTTGATGGCAGGAGTGTTCTAGTGAATGAGAACAGGATTTTTTTCAGAAGCAAGATAAATTGCCAAAGGTGAGATCAGGAAATTCTCCATCAGAATAAATAATTTTCTTTTAGAAATGTTTGCGCTCTCTTCCTCAGCCTCTTTTTCCCAGATGTTAATGTCTCTCAGTATTTAATTTCAGTGCATATCCCCCTCTTCTGCATTACTCTCCCATCTCTCCTCTGCAGTCTGGCTGTGGGGACTCACAAACAGCATCATGCTGAGGCTGAAGGATCATTCTTATAATAGACAAAAATACAGGTCCTCCAAATGCTGAGTGGAAACAAAGTTTCCTATTTTCTTCCTGAAAGGCTAATATAAAGAATAAAGAGATGGGGGAAGGAAGACCATATTTTGTATTGCAGGTAATCTGGGTTTGTTCAGCCGTGAGAGGAGTAAGCTTTATGGGGGATTCATGTTATCCTTCAAGGACATGGTGCTACAAAATCACCTGGGATAAAACAAGCCAAGACAAGCAGTTAGCAGGCAGGAATACCTTGTCTTGAGCCAAGCACTAAACAGAAGCCAGTGAGTTATTTTGCAGTTTACACTACTTGCCATCACTTAGTGATTAAGATCATGTACTGTCACTAGTGTTATATTAATGAAAATGCAGAAACTACAACTGGCCCTGTTTATCTGCTGACACAGAGCACACATGTCCTATATCCAGCAGTGACCAGGTGGGTGAATCCTCATCCAAAATGTCCCCTCTGTTTCCAAGGAGCAACTTTTCCAAAGTTAAACACACCTTACTCATTTGAGTGCCTTTGCTCATTTTGCTCATGGAGACAAATTCTGTCTCATTTAACCTGTATTCACATTCCACTAGCAGGAGGTTGCTTTAAGGAAAATTGAGACAGAACTCAAATACCTCAAATATTCTCTCAGTTGTAATAGATGAGAATTAGACATTTTATTATCCATTTTAATAGCATGAGATAGAACGATTAAGTGATGATTTTGGCTAACTAAGCAGCTGTAAACCTCACAGGTTGTTTTCTTGGGTTGTTTTTGTTTTGTTTTGGGTTTCTTTGTGTCAGTTTATATTTAATAATTTGAATTTCCAAACAAAAGACACTTGAGATTGTTATCACAGGTGGAATAGGAAAATGCTGTGACAATTATTTGTGTATTACTGTTAATGGCAGAACTCTGACATGCTTTGCAATTGTAATATGGAATTCTCTGATCATTTGGATGCATATGTTGGATCTGGAGGGCCTTGTCCATTAACGAAATGTTCCTTATTCTCTCTGCTTTCTGAATTGCAAAGAGCATTACCTGGAAAACTTCAAAACTTGCAATATCTAAGTAAGTTTATGTAATTTTACACACATAGTGAATCATCTGCACCTTTGATGATTTTTTTTTAAGGTGGTACCTTGGGCCTTATTGAAGGCAAAATTCTCCTTGTTTTCCCATTGCTTGAAGGTCAGACTAGGCAGAATCATTCAGGGGTAAATGCTCCTCACTAAATCCAGCTATGAAGGATATTGATTTGGTGCAATTTTGGTTATTTTACTGGAGTTATCTTACTTGAATAAGACAAGGCAGAAAGGTGATACAATCTGTGTGCTGAAGATCTGCTGTGCATAGAAATGCCAAAGCTGCACAACGTGAGAAGGAAGAGGACGAGGCAGTTTCTTAGCAGTGAGCTGATGAGGGTAATGCTGCTTTCATCCATGGCAAGTCCCAGCTCACTTACTGTTATTTAATGCTGGGCTAAAGATTGGAAAGATTTCCTTGTTCCATTAAATTCAGTGGCAGAATTGGTATTGTGAAATGAAATTAAGTTTTTTTTAATCCATGCAAGAAGAAATCTAAGAAAGCTGAGTGTTGAAAAGGGATGAAGGCAGTTGCACAAAGTATCTTTTGTCATTAATGGGATTTTTTTATTTGTTCAGAATTTGCTGTACAATCTTGCAAAACCTATTTGTTAATTATGAAAACTCTATGCAGATGATAGTCAAATCTAGGGGTGGGAGGGAAGAGAAATTCCTTTATTCCTTCTTAGCTTAAGGTGGAAGCAGCATATTGTATGTACTCAGAAGAAAGACATTATAATTAAGTGAAAACATAGATTAGGATGGCCCAGACCCGAAGTATAGAAAAGTAAGAGGTAATACTTAATCTAAGTTAGTATAGCTTTTTTACAAAGCCACAGTTCTTAAAACAGTTAGATCCTGTGTATATTGAGATGCTGGAAGGACATAGTACTGAACTGGCAAGACTTCTTTATGAAGACTGAAAATAGCAGCAAAAATTCTTGTAAAAATTATTTTTTAAAATATATGTTAACAGACATACTAGAGGTTAGCTTACTACTGCTTTCAAGCATTAGTAAATTCTAAACATCATGTTACTAGTGAAAGGACCCCTTTTATTTCTGCTACACTCAAGTGTGTGGACACTGGATATTTTATAGTGTATTTTCTGGGAGGGGGAAAAACATTGGAAAGCTAAAGGCTCAAGATGTGACAGTGTGTTCAGCATTTTGAATGATGAGTATAGTTGCCATAATTTGTACCTGTCCAAGGACACATCAGCTGTTGAAAGTAGAATGCACCTGACATTTGCAGAAATAATTTTTTATCATACTGTAATTTAGAAGTTAAATACCGAAATAAAACATTTTTGTTCCATTTCATTAATCGGGCTTTTCTTATGCTATTAAAAAGAAATGGCTTAAAAGTGCAGTGGTTTTATCCTGCACACTTTGAGTGCAGTTCCACACAACACACAAGCAGCCAGACCTGCTAACTGCTGTTCATGCCCTTCAGCTGGGAGGGAAGCAGCTGTTTTGATGGGTCTTTATTATAAATGAGCAACTGTAAGAAATTTTAGCTTCTAAAACTTCTGTATGGGATAGACTGGGTTGGATTTTATTTTATTTTTAAATAAAATTGCATTAATATGATTTTATGCAAGTTTTTTCCTGTATCCTCCCTGAAGGTCTCATAGCAGTACATGGTTGTTCTGCATGCCAAGTGAAACCTATCCACATCCACAAAACTGTAATAACCTGGACTGGATTCATTCTGTCAGAGAGAGTGTGATAAATACTTGAGATTTATATGTGGGTTTTTTTCATCCAACTGAAGTTTCAAAGCACTGTTCCAGTCAGTGAACCCTGCAAACTGTAATTTTAGGGGTAAGCCTTGAAACCACTCTGATTCCTTATGTTGCTCTGGTTAATGAAGGGAAGTTATTATAATAATAATTTATGGTATAATAGATTTAATATTTATAATAGTAAAAATCCATGCAAGAAGAAATCAACATCTGAAGAATCTTCTTCATCAGGTAATAAAAAGACTTAAAGCTGTAACGGACAAGGCCAATTTACAAAAAGCAAACTTTTTCCCAGACTCTCCTGATAGGGTCAGAGGCGTTGGTAATAGATGGCAGATTGAGTGTGTGTGTGGAATGCTGTCCTGTTGAGCTGCTGATTTAGTTGGAATTCTAACTATTTAGTTGCTACTGGTGTGCAAAAAGATCTGCTTGAAGAGAGATCTGATCATACAAGTCAGGTATGTTTGTTTCATGGCAGTCCGTGTCATTTTTTCTCCACAAGGGAACTATGTATCTGTGGTTTCACATAATCATAAACTCTCTAACACATCTGCTCCCTGTGCAAATTCTGTATTAACCCTTTAACTGTAAATCAACATCACATCCCTCACAAAACTTGCTCTGAATTTTTGTAGTAGCCAGCCAGATTTATGATGAGATTTTATGCAACCTAAAATACTTTGGTATTGGTAATCATAATGCATTTTCCTAGGAGCACAACTTCTTCCATTTCTTCAATATTACATTTCTTAATAGCCATAGAACCCTAGATTATACCAAGGGCTTGGGAAACTGATACAGTGTTTTTCCATTTTAAACTAAATTAACTATTAGAGGCTGTCTTTTATTGTAATATTGACTACTTCCAATAACTGGAAACCTTCATTACCTTTGACACTACAGTAAAACTACAGATCAAACCTAGAAAGAGAAGTCACCTTCTTAATGGTTAAAAAAATTTATTTATAACCCAATTACAGAGGATTAAACTTGTCCAGTTGAATGCCTTGCAAAATAGAAGGGAAAATTAAACACTTGGAGAATGGGCTTGTTTATTTATTTTTCACATAATTACCAAACTAAACTGTTTTAGAGAAAAAAAGTTTCCATCAGGATTTTACATTGAGGAAAGCAGTGCCAGGAGTATTCTCAGGGCAGCAAGCTACTGTCTGGTGAAAATAATTTCCAGTGCAAATTACAGAACTATAATCATGATATAAAAGTGGTTTTTGGCAACACTCTTCAGGCGTTTCCAGAAGGCAGTGGCCACACCCTTTTTAGTAACGCTTTTATTTCTCAGGTGATTCAACCCATCTCGGTGAGTCTGGTTATGAAATCAGATACTAATGATCAGAGTGGGACATAGATCAGACAGATTTTTCTTTATAAGTGCACAGCTGGTCACACATAGGCCATGAGCAAGTGTCACTGTCCTCATGTTACCTGAGAACTGGGTGGGAACTAGGTAAGGTATAGGAAATAGATCACTTGGGAACAGAGGTGGGCTGTTGTCAGCTGAAGGCAGAACGCAGGGTTTCATGTCTTGGTCTTGAGCCATAATGGTGATTCTTTGAGCAGTCAGTGTATTTGGTTAGAGATTATTGTTGCAGCTTTGGCGTTTTGCAGTATCTTGTGTGATGGAACCACAGGGCACTGGTTCATGTCCCAGCGTTGTGCAGCACCACTGCAGCAAATCATGTACTGATGGAGCATGGTGGGAAACAGAGTGGCACAGTAAGAACTGCAGGAGAAGGAGGAGGTAGGTTTGGAGCAGATGTTAAGCAATGTTATATTGCCTTTACAACACCCCACAGAGACCTCTGAAGTGTGAGGTACCTCGGGGCAGACTGCAGGGGCCTTTTCCAGCCCTGTAGCACTCCTTGGTACTATTCCTCTGGAAGTGCATTGCTTGATAAGATCCTGGTTTGCAAGAATGACTCCTTTATAATTTTGATTAAAATCTGGAGTGATTTCATTGCTGTCAGTTACATCATACTTATTTCAAAATAATTAAAAGTGAGAATAGAATTAGACCTACTTGTCTTTAGCAATGTCTAATAGAGGGGATGTACCCGTAAAAACCGTGAGTCATCAACAGAAAGGAAACTGTCTGCTCTTTATTGTAGCTTTTGCAAACATGCCAAGGTGTGTTTAGGTGTTAGGAAGGAAGTCACCATCTCTTTGCTGAACAGTTGGACAATGCTCAGCCACTGAGGGTGGAGTGGGAATACCAGTGACAGTGAATCAGGAAAACAGGGTAGGATTTGTGTTTCTGAACTTCCCCCTCTGCTTAGACTGCCTCCAAACCTGAGAAATACCACTACATGTATTTGAATATTCTTGTTTTTACCCTTTAATTGACTTGTTAAACTTTCCTTTTTTTTTTGGAAGTATAACAGATATCACTGTGTTTTTAAGATAATGTTTTGGACTGAAGTAATAATACATTTAACAGTTGAATTTTATATTTTCCATACTAAAGAGAATTCCATGCTTGTTAAGATTTTAAAATGCTGGACAAACAACAATTACAAATTAAATTATATATTATATCATCTTTAAACCCAGGCAATACAAATTAGCAATTACTGAAAAGTGTTCAGTCTCCCTGGACAATGCTTTTAGTTGATGTGTTTGAGCAGCTTCCACTTTGTTACATAATTATAAATGTTAATCAACTAATTGTTCATTCCCAGTGTGCGTAAGAAGTGGAAACTTTGTGGACACTAAAATACTTTAAAAATAGAGGTCTCTAAACAGAGCATCTCTTCCCATTTCCTGATAATAAATACCAAATTAAGCTTTAAAACAGTGGTCTGAAACTGCCACTTTCCATTAAAGACGTGGCAAGTTCTGGATAAAAAAGATGCACTTACAGCATCTCTGCTTTTGTAACAGGCACTGTAAAAGCAGGGGATGGGATGTCTTTTTTCCACTTATCTTGGCTGCAGCTATGACAAATGTTTCAGGAACCCATCAGAAATTATCAGATTGAGCAACCTCACAGATTTCCCCATTCTGCTAATTATATCAATGCTGCTGAGAGCCCAGGTTTTGCCCATAACCTGGTGTTGCTTAAAACATAAACTCCTGACTTTGCCATAGGGCAAGAGAAGTGCCAGGTCTCCACACACCTGTGTAATTTATGTGAATTGCTACTTTAAGAACAGAAAAAAACTCCAGCTGTAAACTACTTTGTAAAACTAGTATGGCATTTTGATGGCTATTATCCACTTGAACTGTCCCTAGTTTAAAAAGAATTCACCTTAGAACTAGTTTCTTTGAATATTATGTAAATTCCAGGATGTTTTCATACAGTGTGGAGTTTAGAGATTAATATTTCAACCTGAAGAAACGATATGGAATTAGAGACCCTTAAAGAAAGGTCTGATGTCCGTATGTCTCTTCCACACCACATTCCTACCCTCAGCAATTAGAAACAGCTGAGAGATGAAATCTCATTGCAAGATGTTGGTTTAGAAAGTAAGGCCAAACCATAGTTAATTATTAGTTATTCTGCTGTAAAGTGTTTCTGGTATCTGGGCTACAAAATGTAGTGAGTTTCTTTATTATTGGTTTTCCATTGGCTGTTTTATGTTGACAATGCTACTACTATGAGAGATCTACCACCTACATTTCATTTGAATTTGTATTTAAGTGATGTAATTGTTAGTATTTATCATTATTATACTGACTTCGGTCACAGAAAATAATATAATCTTTACCAGGCACAGAACAAACAGATACTAGAAAGAGTCCCTCATCTAAAGTGCTCATCATCTACCTCCATCTTCACATCCCTATATTTTTCCAGGTCAATAGGACTTTTGAGTGTATTTCCATACTACTATCTTGTCCAAAACACACATGCCTGTTATTATCTGTACATGATTTGTCACTATTTTCCCCAAGTTTTTAACCTAATGGGACCTACTCCTGGTCGCTTGCT
The DNA here is from genome assembly GCA_013400775.1 of Chaetops frenatus. NCBI lineage: Eukaryota > Metazoa > Chordata > Aves > Passeriformes > Picathartidae > Chaetops > Chaetops frenatus. Next base: position 156,249 of record VZTR01018534.1, on the reverse strand, counting down.
GTTAATCTCGTTTGAGACTCTTAGCGTGGCGCGATGTCCTTTGCCTTTCTATGGTTGGTCTGCCACCTTAGCTGCTCCCAACCCCAAATTGGCTTCCTACACCTTCCCCGGCCGGGAGGCAGGGGATGGGGGGGAGGCCGGGGCTGCGCAGCCCGGAGCCCCGGCGGAGGCAGGGACGGGTCGGGGCTGCGGAGGCAGCTGCGGTGGGCCCGAGCGGCCGCCCCTCGCCGGGATGAGCAGCGCAGAAGGGACCCGGGGCGGAAGGGAAGGACAGGACACACAGCCGAGGAGCAGATGGGAGTCGGCAAAGGAGCCGGAGCGGGAAGGGCGGGGAGCCGGGCGGGGCCGGCGGAGAGGGGCGGGCGGCGGGGCGAGGCGAACGCACACAGAGAGACACATCCCCTCCCTCCGCCTGCCGTGACAGCGGCCCGGGGCCCCGGGACCACGGGCACCCACCCACAGCCGCTGCCGGCTGCCCGTGCCCACCCTCCGCGGCGCCTTCCCGCTGCCGCCGGGCCGGGGCGGTACCTCCGCCAGCCGCATGCCCGGAGCGGAGCAGGAGCAGGAGGGCGCAAGGTGAGTGCTGTGCCTTGGGGCTGGGCAGGTGGGCGCTGCCCAGCAGAGCTGGACGGGCTCGACTCTTCTGGGGCAGCAGGAGACGGCCGTGGCGGAGCTGAGCGGAGGTCGCTCCGGGGAGACCCGCCGCGCCTCACGGGACTCGGCACGGAGCGGTAGCGGCGGTGCCACGGCGGGTCGGGAGGGGATTCCTGCCAGCTCCTGCTGCGTGGAACGGGGCTGGTCCTGCTGCAGCTCCTCGCCCCGCTCCGCGGTGCCCCGTGCAGGGGAGGCCGCAGCTCGGCGCTGCCCAGGTCGGTGCGGGACGCGCGGGCTCCGCTCGTGCCCTGTGAGGGGCCCTGAGGGGGCGGCTCCGGGGCCGGCGGGCGCTCGACCCCGCTCCCTCTCGGGTGCGTTTATTAGTTTATGCTTTTGGAGAACTTTCAGCGTTTGTTTGGTGACAAATCTTACACGAGCGTCGGTTTCGAGGGAGGGGCAGCGGTGCCCGGAGTCGGCCGCCTCCTTTGAGCCCCGTGGTGGTTGTCACGGACCGGCTTGTGCCCCCGCTGCTGTTTGCTGTGGCGGGGCTAGGAGACGGGTCTCGGCCCTTCCCTCGGCCCGCACGGCCCCCGCCTCGGGGGAGGAGGTGGGGGAGGCTCGGGCCGAAAGGAAAGTGGAAAAAAACAAATAGGGAGCGTAATGAGTTACACTTGTGGAGTGAGGCTCCGCAGCCCGCGATGGGCTGTGATGGGGGGCAGCGCTGGTGCGAGGCTCGCAGCCCGGTCTCTGCGGTTCGCAGGTGGACGCGCGGTGCGGTTCGTGCGGGCTGCGGGGTCGGTGCGCTGCTGCTCATCTCAGGGCTGTGCTCGGCAGCAGCCAGGAGCTGTGACTTATTACGGAACCATTTACGTTCATGCAAGTAATTCAACTCTGGTAATTTTTTCCCTGTGGTTTTATTTTTTGAATTTATTATTTATCTAGTTCTTAAATATTATGGGCTCTATAAACGTCCTTGTATCCCTTTTCCATATATCCGTACCTTTATTAACGTAATTCGTAGTTAAATGTTGTCCTTTAGTACATTTTCACAGTTAAAGAGCAGAGGGAATTCCCTCATCCTCAAACACTTGCTATGGAATTACTTTGGTTGCACACTTAGTTCTGTATCATGCACAGAGGTCTGCCGAGTGCAACAAGTTATAAGATGGACGTTGTATCTGTACAGAATTTGAGTTCGGAATAGGAGAAGCCATGGCATTTGGAAATAAATGGAGCTAAGTTTTTATTGCAGAATGTAGGTAGCAGAGTGTGTGAAACAGAGCTGCCTTGGTGCAGATGAAATAAGGGAATGCATGGGTATTTCTCTGTCTTGTCAATTAGTGGATTCAGTCCTTCTATTTAAATTTTTCATATGTGTGACATGATACCTCTTCTCAGTAAATATTTGGTTAGCCAGTTTCAGTAAACAAAATGTCATTGTTTTGAACAGAGACGCCATTCACTTTCCCGTCAGAGCGGTGTGTGTGGGTTAGCAGTGTGACAAGGCCTTGTGACTGGTGAGGACACTGTAGCACTCGGTATCGTTCCTTGCACATTCTCACAGACCTTCACCCTGTTTTGAATAGCTCACTTCTTCTCAGGACTGCTTTTGTGTAGACAGTTGTTCTGGCGTGATTCCAAGTTGTGGGAGTCGTATGTGCACATGATTTGGAGGTGTATTATGTGGATTTGCTTCCAGCAAGTGGCCAGTGAGATCACATGGCCTTAAACAAAACTGATTTGTTTTGCTGCTCATGAACTGAAGTGGGTGATACCTGCTTCTGCTCGGGACTTTATGTGTAATACCTTCATATTGACTCAGGAGCTTTTTACTGTGTTAAAGAGCTTCTGAGTGGTTCTTTTTACCTATCTTAAATCTTTTGCTTGAAGTGTTGAAGAAAATTAACCCCACCTTTCAAATTTTGTTTATCCTGGAGTTTTATTTGTATATTTTCAGTGGTTTAGATTTTTCAACAATCTCCTTTGNTTTTTTTTTTTTTTTTTTTTTGTGGGAGCATCTGCCTGCTGGTACAAATGCTGTAATGAATGCATTCAGAATCCTTTTGCAGTGCTTTGTGTATGTGCTGTATTTTATTGAAGACAACTTATTCTCAGTGTGTAAGTGAGAGCAGCTTTTGGAGAAATAATTTGTTGCCATTTTCTTCCTGTGAAATATGGAGGGAAACTGGCAAATTATATGTTTGTGGAAGACTACTTTATTAACTCAAGTAGCCTTTTTAAGTGTCTTTATTTTGTTACCAAAGTGTGCCTCTCAACTTGTGGGGGTGTGTGTGGATTCCAGTCGTTCGGGTCATGTGAAATCTGGAATTAACCAATGGCTGAGGTCTTGCACAAGTCTTGAGGAGTGTGTAAAATTACTGTGGTGTAGTAGCTTAAAAAAAAATTGTAAAATAAAGGACTTGGTAAATATGCTCCAGTAACACATCATTAACACGCACCTCCTGCTTTGCGTTTGACTATAACCGCTATAAAGTAACTATTCTGAAATAAATGGTTATTTATTGGTGGTGTCCACCCCCAAATGTAGCACAGAGGATGTGCAAACACACACAGCCTGTTCTCCCCTGCAGTGCCAGCCGGGGTGGAACGTGCGGGGATGTGCTGTCAAGTACCGAAATGTGGGCAATGATTAACTGGCAGGTGCTCGGCACAGCCCGGGATCAGCTGAAAGGGCTCCTGGCGAAAGGATCAGGCTGTTAATACCTAAACACATGGGTGTGTGTACGTTTATTTACATCCTAATCCCGTGCTGGTAAGTAGCCTGAGGGGAGGCTGCTGCCGTGGCTGGGGGAGGTCATTTGCAGTAACATTGGGTCTTACCCAGACCGCTGCTGAGGGCAGTGCTTGAAGCTATGGCCTGTAGTAAAATGTAACAGTTCCCTCTAAAAAAATTTGTTTAAACTGGACGAGAAGCAGAAGCTTTATGTTCTTGGCAATGAAAACGGGTGCTGGCCTTTGGTGTTAAATTATTATATATGCAATCAGAAACGTAACTAGAGAGGTGCCCTATACTGTCGTTTTTACTTTTCCCCTTTCTGTAGAGATAATTACCCTTGCAGTCCTCTAGTTGCCCTCACAGCTCTGCAGGTGTAATCAATGTGTGGTACAACTTGCATTCAAAAAAGTTGATTGGCTTTTTCACCACTGAAGTTTGCATAAACTTGGAAAGTTGGCCAGAATTATCTGGACTTGTGTGGTTTCTGTTTGGAGGAACAAGAACAGCTGCTCTGCTGGTATTATCTCTCAGACATTTTAGTTGTTAAAGAGAAGTGCAGCTTTTGTTAGTTTATTTTAAACACTTTGCCATTTCTCCTAAATTAACTTTCAGGATAGTAACTAGAAGAGTATGTCCATTACACTGTGTGTACTGTATCAGGAATCCTACTGCTTTTATTTTAGATACAACAGTGTGCCCATGTAGTGTTCCTTCAGAAGGTTCTCTCTGTACTATCACCTATTTCCTGGAGATGACAACCAGCTATTTGGACAGGGTGTATTTTGGGGATGAGTGACTCCTTCTGCTTGTGTATGGCCTTTACTTGGGAGAGGCTAAAGGCACAAAGGAATTGCAGCACCAGCACTTTGGTATGGACCTGTGCAGTGATGAGGCTGTCCCAGGCCTGGCATTCCCTGTGGACAGTGAGGCTCTTAGGTGAGGATGAGCCCTAAAACGCTTTGCCTACACAAGTGGGCTCTGTCAAAATTAACATTTGTTGATGCTCTGTAGATAAGTAATTAAAAGCCAAGAAAAAACTCGCTCAAGTGAGTTGATTGTTGTGTGGAGGGGTTGTCTTGCAAACTTTCCCATGTAGGCTTGGATTCTAAAAACTCTCCCATGTAGGTTTGGATTCTGGCTGTGCTTAGGAATTGCAGGTGAAAAGCTGTAAAGACTCATTTTTAGGGCAATATAACTCTTAGTCTGCCTTTCAATGTATTAAATAACCAAGAATATATATGCAATGCAAACTTGACAAACTTCATTTAATGAATGAAATAATCATGATTGTTAAGACAGCAGGCTGAAAGCATCATCATTTTAATTTTAGGCAGAAAATATGACACTCTTCCAGGCAGATAAAATTTTAACCTGCTGCCATTTCCTGGCAGTGATGATTCTGATAAAGGGAAAAATGTCTTGTATTTGTCTTAACTGTGGTGATATTTCTCTTGGTTTTCATTTGTTCTTAATGTATTTTTGTTAAGGATAAACCTCTTTATTATGAGGGAAGCAGGAATATCCTGAAAGGATGAGAAGGGTATGAAGAAAAGGGACAGTGGTTGCATTAATTTTACACTGGGTATGCAGATGCTATCTCATTCTTCTTTTCTTTTTTTCTGAGCCTGCCTTTACCATGAAAAAGGTTCAATTTCACTGCTAGTTTCAGAAAATGCATCTTTTTTGTTAAGTAAGTTATTCCTTAAATTGATTTAGCTTTGTATAGCTCTTTTAGTATTCTTTACAGAAATAGCAAAAAGATACTTCTGGAAATAGTTTTCCTCTAGATAAAACCTAGATTAAAAAAATAGAAAAAAAAATCTTTGTGTTTTATTGTTACAACTTTTGAGTAGAAACTTAGTGCTTGCTTTCAAATACAGAAGTTTGAGGAGGATAGAGTTAAATAAATCTCAAATTGCTGTTTGTATGAGTCACTAAATTGGGAACATAAATACTCATATTCTTTGGAAAGAACCTCTCAACATTGTTTTCCTGCATAGTGTCAACTGCAAAACAATACAATAAGTTTAGCTTGAAAGTAGTTGTATTTGCACTTGAAATCATAGTTTATGATAAAAATCAGTTAACCTTTTGCATGTTAAACTGACCAAAGGCTAGCATTAAGTCTTCAATGGAGGCTGCATTATTTTACTGTTGTGTTTTGTTTGCTTGCTTTGCTGAAAAGAAATAAAAACTTGGAGTGGGGTAAAGATTAGAGAAATGGGCAGTGCTGGAAAAAATCTCCTTGCATGCTGATAGAAGGGATAGGTTGTTTTGTTTACTGTCTGGTGCTGAAGCCAGAGACTTGAAATAGGAACATCTGGATCTTTTAGTCCAGAGAGAAACAGATTTGTCTCAGGACGACATATTTAATTTCAACATCAGTGACAAAAAAAATTTTTGATATCTGTGTGTATTGAATAGAGTATAGTACTTAGTGTTCTCTGTATTCTGCTTAAACAGTATATTTCATTTTGTGTATCTTCTGCATTTTGAACCTTCTCTTTAAAATGCTTTGTTGAAGTCTTTGCAAGTGTTTCATAATGTTAAATTTTGTCCTAATCAGATGAGAGGTTTGGTTGCATGTTTTGCGATACAAGAGTACTGAACCCTGATGTTGCTGTCTTACCATACAAATGTATTTAAGTGGTTCTGAAAGGTGTCTGAGACGTAACCCTGTCCTGTCTTTGATGCTGGGAAACTTCTCCAGGGGCTGTCATTGACAGTAATGTTAGATGGATTGTAATGTAATTGGCTGCCTTCCATTTCTTTTGGTATTTTTTAGGGAAAAGAGCTAAGGCTCAGTTAACCAAAGGACTGCTGCTATTGACAGTGTTGTCTCATGTTGGGCTGTATTTCTCCACATGGAGCACTCTTTCATGTCAATGCTCTGGCTTCAGCCTGGAATTGAACTTTTATCTATTTATTTATTTAATCGTTGTCTTTTATCTTTTAATGTACTTTGTGCTGAGAATAAGTACAACATTCATGCTATTTCAAAACTAAATATTGTCTTTATATATGCTGGATAGACTGTCTCACTGTCTATAGCAACTGTGTGTCTATGGGAGAGGGAGCCAAACTCAACACTTGCTGTGAAGCAGGATCATTCCATTACTTTAAAGCTGCTTCTTTGTCACCTTGAAGAGTTCTGACAGATTGAACAAAATGTGTAGCATCTGTGGTTCTCTGAACTGCTGCTTCCAAATAACTTTGTATATATGCTTGTGTAAAGTACCTATATAAAATTTAACTGCACTTCTGAAGAGGACAGAAGGCAAATATTTTTAATAGGATGCCTTCAGAACAAGAATAAAAACTCTCAAAAATAGGTGTTTGAAAAGGTCCTCCAAAATATAATTCTTTAGTGCATCAGGTGCATTTTTAAAGACTCCAAGAGGGTAAGTAATGATATGCCACATGTGTTCATTGAGGTCAGAACTTGAAATAACCATGGTGTGTGTGAAACCAGTTCATGGCTGTGTGGATGACTTGGGCTGAAATGGTTATACAGAGTGGAATTCTCAGCACTGGCTGCTACTTTGAAATATCCTTCAAGAGCTTCTGGAGGTTTCACTGAAGTGTGCTGTCCTGGTGTAAGAATGTTTTGCAGCTGCCATATCTGAGAGTCTTAGAAAAACAATTTGAAGAAAAGATTGTTTTTAGAATTTGTTGTTATGCAGTTAAGTAGTGAAGTTTGGTTTCAAGTTTAAATATGCCCTTTAACGAACTGTTTGCCTAAGGCGGCAGCTGGCTGGGAGCTGAGTGCTATCGAGACGGGAGATACTTGTGTTTGCTGACTTTGGGTGTGGAAACGTGGCTTTTCAGAAAGCAATGCAAGAGTAAATATGTTAATTCTCTAGAAATCACAGATTTCAGGCAGTTAGTGAGGAAATGGGAATGGCCTCTTTGGAGATGTTACACAACACCTGCTGACTGGTGATCAGCTCTTTGGGCTTTGTGAACATAAAGACATTTTCCTCTGAGAATTATTGTGGGTAACACATCTTTTTCTTTGTAGTAGATGCACATTACTGCCCATTACATAGTGATGCTATGGCCTTCTTTTTCATTAAAAAGAATAATTGTTTCTGCATTGAGGGTTCTTAGAGTTCAGAAAAGACTTTTTTTCCTCACAGTTTTCCTATCAACTAAGTATAACAAGATACTATTTCAACAATGCAAAGCATTTTAGTGAGGGTGAGGAACTGTGGGAACATGTTTCATCAGAAGATATTAATTATTTTTGCTTTAACTGTGGTGAACAGCTGCTGAATGATATGTTATTTTTTAACTATAGCTACTGTGGATATCTTGTCTAGAGATACAAATAGGGTGTGAAGGGAAAGGCAAAAAATATTTTTAGCCTGAGGATCAAAGTATATCTACACTTTGTAACACAAGGGAAGGGGGGGGAAAAAGGAGGAGGAGACTTTGTGTAGGGAATCAGTTTTAACAAGATTGGCTAATACTTACCCCATTCTTTCAGATATAAGTCAGGTTTGAGCCTGCGGGGTGTTGTGACTTCAGTGCTTCTCTTGAACCTTCTCATGTTTTTCTGTTCAAACGATCCTGCAGTGCTGTTCTGTGCAGGTGTTTGGGGGCTTGGGTGCTGTGCTATCCTAGAGCCTTTCCACCTGCTTTGTTTTTGTCCACCTAAGGGCAATTGCAGAACTCCCAAAATGAAATACGAATGAATAAAATATACTTAAATATAACACACTTGTCAGTATTTGAGCTAGTAGCACTGCTAGGCTTTTCTCTGCCATTATGTGGTGTAAGAATCTACTCTAAGACAGATGGACTAATAAGGCTTCAGATAAACAGATTTAATTTTTTTAGTGGAAGCACAGAAAAGATAACATAAGAGAATTTTGGGTTTCATGTTTCCCTCTGGGGACTCTAGTGTTAAGCAACCTATCCTTGGTCATAGAAGACTAAGTGTTCTGAATTTCAGATGTTTCCTCAAAACCAGCAAGGATGTTTCTTTAAGTTTCCTCAGTAAGACAGAGAGAGTAGTGTTAAACTTAGTTGATATAAATAAACTCTTTGGCATTGTTTTCTTATGTTTTTGTTCTGCAGTTGCATTTTGCCCACTTCCTGCTATTACAGCACAGCATGATCTCCAGGACAGCACCTAATTCAAGTGCCTGTCCCTGATCTGGAACAGGCAAGGTTCAGTGTGCAGAGGCTGAGGAACAGAATGCATCTGAGCAGTCTCTTAAGTTAATATTCATTGACTTGTCTTGGCATCTGGCTTCAAGTTATTAAGAGGGAAGATGATAGATTTATTCTCCTCCTTCAAGTTTCATCATGAACCTTGCCTGTGCCATAAAGTTCAAGTCCAAACAAGAGTTGGATAGTGATACAGAAAGAGGCACCTGTGAACAGCATATTTTTTTTCTGAACATTATTCTTTTGCCTCTTGAGTTGCATTTCATTTTCTAAGATGTTGTTGTTACTGCAGGCTGATTTCTGATAATAGTAGTGGTATATTCTGATTGTATATACATATATTTTTTAAAACATATGCAAAATTTTCCTTTGCTAGTTTTAGCTTTCATTTTGTGTGGCTCACTTTGAATATGAACAATATTTTTTAGAGAGTATAAGCCTTACAATTTTCTTTCCATGAAAAAAAAAAATCCATTTTATTTTAGAACTACTAAAGCAGTATGTTTTCACTGGAAATATGTCCATAAAATATTCTTAATTCTTGAAAAAATATATCTCCCTTGTACTTACTTAAATATTTTTTTTTATTAAACAAATATTTATTCTCAAGAAAGGGTCTTAAGGGAACTCTGTGGTATGAGTAAGGAGAGAATCTACAGGCTGAGAATTTTTCCCTGAAATGACTTTCAAGTAAGAGAAGTAGTGGTAGTATTTGGTATCTCTGGCTTTGTAAATTACAGTGTTGACAGATACCAATTTTCTGTTTGCCATTTAGAAACTAAAAAACTTATGGTATTTTGACAAGGCCATAAAACTTCTCAGTATTTTGGAGATCAACTGTTTAATTGTTGCTTCTGGTAGAGAGTGAACAAGGACCTGTGTAGACCTGCTGAGAGGAATAGTGTGACAAAAGTGTGTCCCTGAAGCTTGTCTGTGTCTCTGCTGTCCAACCTCTGAAGTGTGGCTGGGGAGAGCTGCTGGGTGGCAATGCTGTCGTGGCCTCCATCTCACAGACAGTAACCAAGGAGTGGGGCTGGAAAGAAGCTGATGTAGGCAGCTGATACAGACTAAAGTCCCTCAAGGTGCACGGCGTGCTGCACTTGCTCTCAGCTATCAGGCTGGGAATGGGAGGGAGTTGAGAAGTTGGACAAGATGTATTTCTCTCTGTATTACTGTATGTGGTTTTCTTTTGCAGAGTATCTCAGAACATAAATTAGGTTAATCCCATAGTTCATTTATTTTCTGTTAAATCTATGTTAACCTTTGTCATCAGTTGTTCACAAGAAAAGAATAACACAGTAACTTTTATCACTCCTGGCCTCTGCTTTTGCTCTAGTTTGAGCGTGGAAGCCTCAGTGCAGATCCATGGATGGAGTGTTGGCTCCAAGGGTGGGGAGGAGAGTGCTGAAAACAGCTTTGGTTTTTATTTTTAGTCATACATTGGACAGTACTGCTCCAGTATCAGCTCACAAGCAAACAGTGGGAGTTGTACCTTTTTTGCTGGAATGGCAGCCTTATGGTTTTGTAATCTGAATCTTTGACCTTCCAACTTTGAGAGTTTATGGGCTGCTTCTAACCTTGCCCTGGACCTTTGATCTTACTGGTACAGGTGACTGTAAGAGGAGTTAAAACTCTTGTTGCCGTAACTTGTGTGATCATTGAAGAATCTGAGCTTTCCCCAGGCTAGGAAATTGCTTCCTCAAAAAGGGGAACTTTGCAGAAGATGTTAAGTATGGACTCTTGCAATATTGCTTTAACGTGTATTTAAGAAAAACTCTCATTTTCCCATGCTATTACAGACTAGAGAGGAGGCAAGTAATAATTTAGTTTTCAAGATGCGTTGCTGCTGAGACACTTTTAGAATGAAAAGGTTTTTTGTGTGGATTTGTTTGGTGGGATTTTTGTTGTTCATTTGGTTTGAGTTCTTGTTTTTGTGTTTGTTTGT
>VZTR01018534.1:117190-145764 GCA_013400775.1 Chaetops frenatus | reverse complement strand
CAATAGTATTTTTGTTTGTTTTTTCTTACTTTTCTTCCATAATGATCCAGTTGAGAATCAGTAGTAAATTTGAGGTCAGGCTCTGAGGTCAGATTGCTAAGTCTATGTTCTTGCTCTCACAGAGGTGAGGATTTTGTTGTTTTCCCATTCAGAATAGTTTTTTGGATCCTTAAAACAAGATTTCAAGAAACAAATTTGCCCAGAAATAGACTTTTATCCCTCTCTATTATGAGGGATGTTAAAAAAATGCAAGATTAAGGACCTGTTCTTGCAAATCCATTCTGTTTGCTCTGAAGGGTCAGTGCCACAGGCTCTGCAGCACGGGGCAGGCAAAAATGAGACATTATTGTCAGTAAGGACCAAAGTTTGCTAGTCCTGGGACTTCTGTCTGATAAACAGGGCTTTGCCAGGGCTGTTTATCCACTCTCATGGGCAGAATTTTGAAACCAAGATGGGCATTCTCTTCAGGTGGCCTTATCTACCTGCCAGTGATGGGATGTGTGCCCTGTACTCAGCTTTTCATGCTGTCCCTGAAATCTGTCAAGTCAGATTTTGACCCAGGTTTCACATAGGTTAAATCAGCTTTTTAATGGTTCTTTGTACCTGCTTGAAAATAGTCAGGGATTATTATCTCGACAAGCACAGCCTATTTTCTGGTTGTATACTAGTAGGTATTAATATACAGTTGAGCCTGATTTCTGTTAATCAGTTAGGTCTTGTGCTGATCATAATACAAACCAGGTTTCAATTAAAGTCAAATAAGATGACTGATAGCTAAAAATATCCCCCCCTACCCCCCCCCCCCTTTAAATGAAAGCAGGAGTGTGTGGGGAAGCTATAGGACTCAGAAGTTTCAGGTTAACATTGTGGGTCCTGTTACTAAAAAATAATTACTGTTTCATGGTGGAATTAACTTGCATTATGTAGTCTTACTTGTTCTTGCCATGCAAGCCATTTACTGGAAACTTATTTGACCATATAGACCTTTTGTAAGTGGTGTAATTGGGAATTGCTATTGCAATTGTAATACATCTGTGCTGTTTTAGAGAGGGACTTAATTAATAAACTGTTATTTTCTGCAAATCGTCAAAGTATGATCTTAAGTTATTAAAACATGCTAAAAAGCTTCTGTAAATCTCTACATGTTAGCAATTGAAATTTTCTCCCCTGTGCTGTGTGTATGGATCATTCCACAGCAGTGCTGGCTGTGGCTGCTCTTCTGAATTAACAGAACTACCATGATGCACAGCCCTGGATACAGGCTTGCTGACATCAACTCTCTTGGCATGTGTTCAGAAAAGTAAACAGAAGACAATCAGTGTTGGGTTTGGCATAACTAGCAAGTCCATAAAACTGCCAAATCCTTCTCAGTGTATTCATCCCATTGATGTAGGATATTTACTTAAATGAGTAAAACATACTGTATTTGGTTTTTAAAAGTTCTCGTCTTAAAGTTTCCATTTTCTACTTAATTAGTAACCACAATCTTTACTTAAATAGCATTTTTCTTGTTTTTTGATGTTGTTCTTTTGTAGAAAAAAAATGAATTCTGAAAGCTCAGCCCTTACCATGAGCAGCCCTGCTGTAATAAACCAGTGTGCCAGAGGAGGAATGGAACAAGAAAAAATTTGGTAAGCTTTACTTCTAATTTTCTAAGAGATTAGTAGATAGCAATACTGGGAGATGTAGTTTGAAAATTAAGTAAAATAATTATTTGTTATAACTGATGCGTTCAGTCTGCATTATTTAACAACAGAGAAGGAATAAGGGAAATTTTTTTTTTTTGGTTTTGAGGTTTTAGCAGATGACATGGTACAGGGTGTCATGGGGGATGGGCTGTGGAAAAACTCCAGTTCAGCAGTGCAGCAGTTGTGCTCAGGGAATCTTTCACATATGGCAAATGTTTTAATCTCCCAATGCTGCTGCTATGCTGGGCCATGCTGGTACCAGGGCCTTCAGTGCTGTAAGGCTTCCTGACATTCCTGCCCTGGGAGACATTACAAAGTCAATAGTTTCTACTTTGTGTATAGAAAAAAAAAATTACTCTCTGCTGGAGGAAAAAAAGCAATTGCAATGTTAAATGGTAGATGTGGACAAATGCTTACACTTTGTAACAATTTTTTTGGTGAAAATTGCCACAGCCCATGCAATTTTTAGCACTTGGTTTGTGTTTTCATGAAGGGAAGAGCGTTGAAAAGGCTTTGAGACTATTCTGCTTGGGTTTATAAGGGCCTTTTCTTGAGAGCCTGCTGGTTTTTACTTGCTGTTGTTTGAGAGGGATTTACTACATTATTTATTTACTGTGTGGCAAACAACCAGTAATATCATGACAGAAAGCATGACACCCATATGGACAAAACCCTACCTTATATTGTTTTTGTAGTCTGAGAAATACTCTTGAAAAAATAAAGAATTAAAGAAATATTAGCAAATGAATGTTCTGTTTCCTGTTGCATGCTTGTCAGGAAACCAAATAATTTTTTTTGTTATCTTTTGGTTTTTATGTAATATTAACAGCATCATAGTACCTGAAAGTAGTTTCTTTGAAACATTTCTTCTGGAACATTCTCAACAAAATCTTTGGATGAAAGGGCAGGATGAGGAAGAACTGTGGGCTTCCCTCCTGACTCACAAATCTATTGAGGGATGGGAAATTGACACGAGCACTTTTTTTGTTTGATGTCTTTTGCTGGTTTTTATATCCTGCTCGTGGTATTGATCTGGGGACAGTTCCGTTTAATATCTTTATCAATGGTCTAGATGAGGGCATTGGGGGCACCCTCAGTAAATTTGCAGATTACACCCCAGGTTGGGTGGCAGTGTTGATCTGCTGGAGGGTTTCTGCAGGGGGATCTGGACAGGCTGGATGAATGGGCCAGGACCAGTGGTGTGAGGTTCAACAAGGTTAAGGTGGATCCTGCCTTTGGGTCTCAACAACCCCCTGCATCTCCAGGCTGGGGGGAGAGTGGCTGGAATGCTGCCTGGCAGGAAAAGATCTGGGGGTGCTGGTTGAGAGCAGCTGAAAGGAGCCAGCATGTGCCCAGGTGGCCAAGAAGGCCAGTGGCATCCTGGCTGTATCAGCAATAGTGTGGCCAGCAGGACCACAGTGATTGTCCCCCTGTACTGGGCACTGTTGAGGCCACAGCTCAAATCCTGGGCTCAGTTTTGGGCCTCTCACTACACAAAAGACATTGAGGTGCTGGAGTGTGTCCAGAGAAGGACAGTGGAGCTGGGGAAGGGGCTGGAGCACAAGTCTGATAAGGAGCAGCTGAGGGAATTGAGATTGTTTAATGTTTCTCCTGGAGAAAAGGAGGACTAGGGAGGACTTAATCAATAGCAGGGTGATGCATGTCTGGTTAGGTTTTTAAAAATACTATTTTTTATTCTAGGGTTCTGTGAATACTACAGCTGAATGAACATTATTTTTCTCAGCCAAATGAAGTGCAATGGTGCACTGTCTTACTGCATTGTTCATTTATTGCTGTTTATTCATTGTCTGATTCTTGGAACTTATTTACATTCTGATTGTTCTGGGTTTATTTTCATGAAAATGTGAATATTGGTAAGGACTGGTGTTAGTTATAGGAAGATTAGAAATGTCTACTGTTAAAAGTATACAGTGACAGGGTAAAATATGCAATTAAGTCAAAAGCATCCACAGGGAAAAGCCCTGAGCAAGACCTTATCTAGCATTTAAACATCACTTATGATGCATGTAAAAGGCTTTGATGTTGCATAAGGCCCCCTAGAAACAGAGGGGAGAGTAAATAATTGACTGAACCCCAGTTACCTTGTACAGTCATTTGCCAAGTCTGCCATTCTGATTCATCAGTTTCATATCTTCATAGTTTGGTGCATCTACCAGATGAGAAAATAATCAAATGAATTATCAAACTTGCAATGCTTCACTTGGTTCTGTTGCTTTTTTCCCCTCCCAACGTACATAATCAAGATTACAGTAGCAGAAGAATGCTGGTAGTAGCAGAAGTGTGACTGCTGTGAATGTCTGATAACTGCAGGGTACCGTGGCAGAGTTCACGTGTGAACTTCACAAATGAAGCTGCTCTTGATGAGCAGCAATGAGGAGGAACTTGGTGGATGGTTCTAAGATCAACAATATCAACTGTCTGAGCTGGTGTGGAAGAGTGTTCAACAATCAAATACTGAGAGTCCTGAAATTTTAGAAGCTCCTGATTTGGCAGATTCTCACTTTCCTAATGTTGAAAATTGCAAGAAAGGAACTAAAGATAAGGGAGCAAGTGAGAACTGTGTCAATTCATCCATGCTTTCTGTGAAAGTAGCTGCCTGGCACATTGTTTTTCAAAACAAATGTGTGGGAGAATTGGAAATTTTCCAGGTGTTGCTATTGTGTGTGGATTTTATAACATGCTTCCTCTAGGCTGGATGAAATCTTGCTAGTCACTCCTTCATCGTGTTATTTAGGATTAAGTCAGGAAGTATTTAATCCTTTTAAAACTAATAATTGAAATTTGGGTTCTGGATGTCTCATGACAGAATTTGTTGTACCTTGACGTTCTATTTCTGTCTCCAAGTACTCTGCCATGTTCCTTATAAATTGTGCAGTGTTCTGCTATTTTTATGACAAAGTTTTCATCACTTTTAGACCAAATTTCTCTGAAAGTTGTCCATGTTATGAATAAATAAATCTATAAATCTTAAAATGAAACCAAGCAAGCAAAGTTATATGTGGACTCCAGTGGACTTATGACTTGGCTTAAACTGAGTTTGAGGACAGAAACTTTAAAAAATAATTTCTTTTTTGTTTTTGTCTTATGCTGTAACTGATTGTTTTTGTATCAGCTTTCCTTTCTAATCTGAGACTGGTGACTTTGTGGGGAAGGGAAGCTATTGAAACTCCAGTCAGCAGAGTGAGAAGGAAAATGTGCCTAGATACTGAATGTAGACATTGCAAAAACTAATTTGAAACCCAGCTCCATCATTGCATACATTGAAAGAGAACAGCTTACTGTCATATCTTAGTGTGCACATGTCTGGAAACTCTTTGGTATACAAAAAGTAGTTATCTTGGAGTAAGCACCTCTTTTTTTAAGTTAATCTGTTTAAGAATGAAATAGAAATAACAGAGTCAACTGAGATTATAACAATACTTGAACTGACATCCCATGACTGAGTAAAAGCAAGATAGGAAAGCAATGGTGAGCAGCTGAAAATCTGCACCTTCACTTAATAAGGAACAATGTAGATACCACATAGATTAATGTGGTAAACCTTAATACCTGTGGTTTTAATCACACAGCCCTTCTTCCTCAGTGAGGATCAGAACAGAGTAGCCCAATTGCTGCATTCTGCACCTCAGAGACAGACAAGTGCACAGGCTGACTCGTAGCTTGTGTGGGTTGTAGATTTCGTGACAATAGATCATCATGGCTCTGTTGCAGCTTTTGCCAGCTGCTAGTTGATGAAGGAAGAATTATCTGTCTGGAATTACAGTAAGAAGAGAAACAAGTTTCACAACTTTCCCTGTTTCTCCTATATCCTTTTTTAATCAGTAAAAATGAGTCATCCTGAAGAACTGAATTAAACTGGCTCTAGTCAAGTGCAGTTTAACTGCAGATGTTTGATTGCAAAAGGCACATACATGTTTTGGGAAATACAAGGTTACAGTGTGTGCAAAAAGGAAGCCCCATAAATTACAGATTAATACTTAAGATAGCTGGATAAAATAAATTTTATCTGCAAGAGGCCTTGAATTAGTTGCTTTCCAGTAATTACATTACATATTACAAAGAGAAAATGCTTTTCTTGGAAAGTCGAAGAATATTCAGGATAGTTAGCATAACATAACAGTTATGACCAACTACTTTTAATAAAGCAGATAAATATTTACTCTGTGTATATATATAATCACTTCTATCTTACCTAACTTTCCTAGTTTATTTAAAGTACTTCTCTGCCCATAAAAGGAGTAGTAGAATTGAAAATTATTACAAGGGAATCACTTGTGTTGTGACTTGCAGCCTGAGACCAGTCCCTTAAAGGAAGTGGATGAAGATCCAGGAGAGTGATGTAGGGCATGGAGGGGGTGACTCCTGAGGCTCCGTAGCACACCCACAAACAGTGAGAGATGAAGATGTGCTGAAATGGTTAAAGTAAGTGCACTCACCAACTGCTGAGTTTGCCTCATGCATAGATGAAATGGGCTTTGTAGCTGAAGAAGATATGCCCCAGGGGCAAGTACAAGTTTAAACATATGTTCAATCATCATGTTTTACAAAACTAAGTATGGATTGCATTTCCCCATCCTGGATGGGATCAAAAACCTTCTTGATTGCTGCCTTGAGACAGAACAGCGCTGAGGCTGCCCCAGGACCAAGCCCACGAGGTGGCAGCCTTGGTTCGGATGAGCGGCTGTGCCCGCTCCCTCCCTGGTTGTTCTCCCCCCTTCCCACCCCGCCCTTGGCTTTTTTTTCGGGGGTCACATAAAGAAATAGCAGCAGAGGTGTGTTACTAATAGCTTGTTTAAACAGACACCTTACTGAGCTGCTCATAGGTAATATTTGGTGGTTTTTTTGCAGGGGGTTAATTTTTTTTTTTTTTTTTTTTGGTGAAAGATCATCACTCACTAGATTCTTGGATAAAGCTGTAATCTGCATCTTGCACATGTGATTATGTTTTCTCTAGGTCATACTGCAAATAATTTTTGTTGATAATGTGTATCTTAAAACATTTGCTGCATACTTGGTTATGACTCTATTGGACTCTACCTGCTTTTTCAGTGTTACATGTCTCTTTATTATAGCTGTTAGCTGTGGGAGGGAGTTACAACAACATTTCTGAAATACCTGATTGTTTCCAGTTGAATATCAAGAAATTTTTATCCAAGTGAAAGATAATGACATCTTTAGGCTGCCCTCAATGGTATTTTGTCTATGAACGTGTGTTAGTGGACATTGATGACATGGCTTTTGTACTCTGACAAATAAATTGAGTGTTCACAGGGAGTGTATAGAGGCAATGAAGTACATTTCTTTATTAAAGAGCTGAAGAATGTTTTAAAACTGTAACTTTCCCTTACTTCAATGTAGGAAAGGAATGTAAAAACCTGTCAGTCTATCTGTTTTTTAAAAGTATCTTCTTGTATTCTTCCATGTGGGTTATTCTAGTGAAATCTAGAAAATAAGTTTAATAAAAAAAAAGTCACTTTGGGGACTGTATGAGTAACTATCTTGACTAGAACAGGACTCGCTGGTACTGAGAAGCTGAATCTATATAGCTTTAAATAAGGAACCAGGCTTTCACATTTTGGTATGTTAAATTTATTTAACTTACTTTGATTTCTCTGTGGCATGCTGTCAGGGTGATGAACAACACAGGTGATTAGGCTTGAATCACCAGTGTTAATAACTAATACACTATGGAAGGAGGCTTCACCATCCCTAACTCAGGTTTTGGTGATTTGTAAATTGAAATTATGATGATAGAGCATGAAAACATCTTCAGTGCTGTCTTGCAACTGTTAAGTAAATGAGTTTGCATAATTTAGAACAACGATGAAATTTCTCATCTGTCTTAGTTCTTATTCATTCTATAGAGACTCATTTTCTCATTCAGATATGCAGCATCTTTTCCTTCTCTATTATCTTCTGAAAAAAAAAACCACACAAAAATTGCAGAAATGGTAAAAATTTCTTATTCAAAATTTGAAACACGTTAACCAGTCAAATAAAAGAAAAGAATGCCTTCTTGCCTTCATAGTTGCCGTGGCTTAACCCCTAACTGATGACAATGATAGTGTCACCAAAACTCAGGGATAAAACTCTTTAGCACTGTAATTTCAGTATTAGAAAGAGGCATCACTTTTATTTTAGGTGCCAGACATGAGGGGGATATTTCTGCCTAATCCATTAGCCAACACACTTGTTTAAATCTTGTAGCTTATACATATTCATTAAATTTCCCAGGACTCATACACACATGCTAAACATTCAGACAAATTCTTTCGCATATTCTAATCACTTCTTGGAGCTCATTTACATTGGAGTAGGCATCTTTTGAGGGTCTCTGGTGGTCATTTGGGGAACATGCCATTCCTCAAATCATCCTTTTTTGGTCGCAGGCCTCCAAAGAAAAGGTTTCTTCTCTTTGAATGCACCCCAGCAATGTGGTCTGGCCAAGATGCAGCTTCTTATCAGCGTTGCTCAAGCCCGCGGTCTCTAAGGCTGCAGTAACCTCTTGCACACTTCAATACAGGACTAAGCACTGTCCTACTTTAGTTAAAGCTGAAGGAATTCACAAGACTTCAACACTATTTGTTACAATTAAAGCTTTTCCCAGCAATAGTAGTAATTGTAATTGAAGGGACAGAGAAACAAGCCCTGCACAGTATGGTTGCTCACCAGACATTGACTGATGCCCATCCCCATGCAGCCATCAGCCCCCTCCAGCTCCCTCTTACACTGGACATGACCTTCTGTCTTGTGGCCTATCCCTGTGGCCAGCTTGGCCCAGCTGCCCTGGCCATCTCCATCCCAGTTTGTTGTGCAGCTCCTCACTGGGAGGGCAGGGGACAGTGAGTGTGAGTTTCTGCTAATCACTTTGAAACACCTTGATTCTCTGTGTGGGTGCTATGTGTCACATATGAAGTGTGACTTTTTTTAATGTAAAAAAACCCCCAAATCCAGTGATCTACCACTAGTAACCTTCTGTTTCCTGTATGCTTACCCTACTTCTCTTTCTAAAGATTCTTATCCTTGGTCATGATTCCTTTTCACTGAGACTCCAGAATCTGTTCTTATAAACAGTCTGTTATTATTTTATACACTTTTCCAGCATGTATTACAGTTGAATTTCTACTTAATAATCTAATAGTGATAGGAAGACACTTCTCTCCTTTCCCCCAAGAAAAAAAATGTTCTTAGATATGCTTAGTTAATTCTCTGGCTGTAGAGGGAGCTGGTGATGAAGTTTTTAAGGAACACAAACAGTATTTCTTTGGGAATATTTATACATTGCAGTATTTGGAAACAGAGGATCAGAAACAGAAGGCTGCTTTGTAATTTGGTCTTTCCTTCATGGGGGAGGGAAGGCTGGAGGGTGTGTGAACTGGTTAAAATAACTGTGTTTTCCTGCGGGCCCTGAAAATTTCAATAGGTAAGTGTTGTAAGAGACAATGATTTGAATATGTATCTTTCAATCTGAATACATCTGGTCACCTGCAAATACCTGGGACACAAAAGATAGCTTTTCTGTATTAGGTTGTCATTCTATTGCCTTAAACTACAGAAGGAAACTCCTCAGCAGACTCCTTTCTTTTGATGTGGAAAGAGAAAACCTGTGCGAATAGGAATGTTAGGTCATTATGAACAGAAACTCACTAAAAATGTGACTAAAATCTACCTGCAAATATTTCAGAATATCCTCTTGTGTTAGTTAGTATGAAGAACTCATAGTTTTCTTTCTTGACTTTGGACTTAATTATTATTGTAAGAAGCATAAATTAAAAATTAACTTAATGTATTGGCAGGAATAGAGGTGGTTTGTTGTCACCTTCTCTGTCAGGCTTTGTACTCGTTGGTGAAGGCCAGGAGCTGACTGTGTTTTATGAGCTGGCCATTTAGTCATGTCTTAATTTTAAAAAGTAGATTCTATAGTTGTTTTTTAAAAAAAAGTTAATTCAATTACTACTATAGTAGTAGTGGAGATTTTGTTTCAAAAACTCGATAATCATTACAAATTCCACCAAAAAGGAGGAGCTCAGTTTTTCTTTCTTGGGGTCTCTCCAGCCCCACTCTGTACAGAACAGTAATACAAATGTATTACTATTTTGGAAGCTGTGTAATGTGTTTCTATTCCACAGATTGAATGCATGTGGTCTGTGACTAGATAGATTAAAAAAGAAGAGAGAAGTTGCACTCAATTTTTAACAAACTGATGTCTCTTTGCAATTTCATTAATACATTTACATCTGGCACTTTATAATCCATTATTTATTACTACAGCAGATCTGGCAGGTTGTACCTGGGCGTGCTTGGGCACATTTCCCTCCCCCTCAGATCTGCTGTTCTCGAACTCAGTGCAGGGAGGGAGTCACGCTAAGTCAACTACAAATCGCTAAGGGATTTTTATCAAAGTGCAGGCAGGCAAAGTCATGATATGCTTTTATTGTATCACCTTCTCTGTCCCAACCATCAGATTTCATAAGTTTGGAGATTTTTTTTTCTTCCCCCGGATATCCTGCTTTATCTAAACTAGCAACTGACCCAAAGAGCTCTCGTCTTCCTGCCCTGAGCTGTGTTGACATGGGGGCACTGTGTAACAAAACAGAAAATTGTGGGGAAATGTCCACCGATCTCCATACAAATGAAGAAAGTGTGGAGAAAAAATAGGATTTAGAGGGTTAAATTAGTTTGTCATTAAACATTGAAATTTATTTGGAAATATTCTGGTTTATTATTCTTGAAATAACAAAATGGTGATAAACTCCTCCAGCTCTTGCCTTGCACTCGGCTGGAATGTCATTTTTTCGTTCTCCGTGTGCTGGAGCAGGAGGGCAGTGAGGCAGCTGGGCTTTGGGAATCGCTGCTGCCCGCGGTGACTCCGCGCTGTGCCCTGCGGAGGGCGCTCCACGCCGGCTTGTTTCCTTTATTAAATATAAATATTTAATACTAAATATTTAATATTTAATTCTATTTAAGCCGTAGCCGAACTTCTCCCACTTACTGGTGTTTGTCTCTTGTTTTGAAGAACTTGATATTACAATACTTGGTTTAGTTTTTTTAGTATCTGTATCAAGGTATTGAAAAGGTAAATACTTGAGCATAAGAACCATTTCTTCTCTGAAGGTTATTTGTGTCATATAGTATGTGTAGGTGTGCTGTATGGGTGCAGCTGGACTTAGCTGACCAGCAGTGTCCTTCAGGTCTGTGGGTGTGCTTTGGAAACCTTTCTCTTGTCAGGTTGAGCAGGGTTGTTTTGCAGCTCCTAAATAGCCTGTTTGCAAGAAGACAACTGTAAAATGTCCCCTGACTCTGTGCACTTAATTTGGAAAAATTGTAGATGCTAATTTTGTAAACAGAATACTGATTTCTTACGTTCCTCTACTAACATGTAATTCCATGTAACTGAAGTAGCTGTCCCTGCCTCCCTGAGGAACGCAGGCCATGAATGTTCAGCTGTTTGTTTTTCTCATAAACAGTACAGGTAGGATGGGATAATTATGTTCTCTTACCACGCTCCTGCCTCAGGCCTTTCAGCAACTGACTTCAGCCTACAGAAACACAATTGTCACAAAGGGCAGATAGGAAGATTGAACCAAAGACTTTAGAACTGGCAAAAACTTGTTTTGGACTCTGAATCTCTGGTGTCCTTATTTATAGGAAATTGTCTTCTGTTAAATCCCATCAAAGATCCTGAGTATTATATCCTTGCCAATTTCAAGTCAAACTGCTTTAATTGGGGATTAAAACAATATTTTTTGCCCAGTAAGAAATCTGTGACTCTCCAAAACGGTCTAATCCATCATCAGGTCACAGTTGGTTTAGGATTTTGCATCGGCTGGGTTGAATAGGTGGGGATAGTTTGTAGCCTGGTGAAGCAACAAGCTGTGTTTCCCCTGAGGAAATGCTGACCTGTTTTCTCAGCCTAACCCAGCAGTTTAGAAATTGCTTATGTAAACAACACTGTGGTGCTGCAGAGCAAGATTTGGGATCAGTATGGATGCCAGCTGTCTTGCTTTGTTATAGACTTAATCATGAGGAAATTTTAACAAAGCACGTGAATTTCTTTTGTTTACAGTGCTAACTTGTGTAGAAAAACAAGCTCAGTTATTCAAGTACCTGTATTTATTTGAAAGATCTAAAATTTCAGGTTCTTCACACTGTACTTAGTGCATGTTTTGAGCTTTCTGTAAGAACAGAAGGGTTTTTGTGTGTGAAGCTGTTGTAAAGATGTAGTTACACCCACTTTTTATTATGTGTTAATGTCTATTAGGCTTTCTAATTGGTGTGCAAAGATTGACGCTCCTGATACCAGAGCATGCTTACAATAAATGTCTGCTGTGGTAATTTACTTCCTTAATAGCCTCTTAGCAATCAGGTACATCTCAAATGCACTATAGGGCAATTATTTTTGTTAGCTGAGGCTTTTGCTCACAGTGGGACTCCATTACAAGTGTACTGCAACTTTGTTTAGATTCCACTAAAGCAAAGATGAAACTATTTTGATCAGGTTTCCATTTAAAGCAAACTTAAAAATACTGCGATGCTTCTTCTGCATTTTTTTTTTCACAGTGCAGTTCAGTTTAGTGATCATCTTAAAACTCTTTGTTTACATTTCAGACAGTGTTAATGTTTGTCCTTGTGGATAAGATTTAATATATAATAATTTTCACTTAGTAATTTTAAAAATTTCTCTCTTGAGAAGAGCCACCCGATTCTATGAACTTGGAGAAAAAATAATTTCATTTTTCCCCAAGTAGGGTGGTTGATTCATTATGACAATTTAAAGAACAGGCCTTTTCCCCCCATTCCGTTGATTGGAGAATGGAAGAATACAAATTATGGCACATTTTGAGTTTAAAGATCCAACCAAGTAACCCCCCAAACTTTTATCTTTCATTAGGTCAGTAGTAGGTCATTAAGGGACATAGCAACTCAGAGTTTTGAAACCATTTTCTTTGCTTTTCAAGGTACCTCAGCAAGTCAGACTTGCAGAAAGGTGCATGTGTGTGGTGTGAAGAGAGCCTGGTTTCCTCAGGAAATGGCATATGACTGCTGTTGGTCTTGCCAGCAACTTTTGAACTCATTGCCTTGTTTCGTTTTTTAGAAGATGTGAAAAATACCGGAGCAAATGAACTCCAGTTTTTAACACAACTGTGTGTGTTGGTGTGAGAGATCCCGGTTGGTACCGCCATGGCGAGGGAGGCCCCCAAAGAGCGTGGCCATTCACATCCTTAGCGCAGAACAGCAGCACAAGTGCTGCCCCGAGCTGACCACAGCCCTGTCATGGCCGGGGGTCACGCAGGCGGTGAGTGCTGAGGTGTGGGACACAACCTGGGGGCTGCTGCCACTGGCAGGACCTTCCTCAGCAGCCCCAGCACAGCGCGGGTGGGCAGCGTCTGCAGCAGCGAGGCGAGGCACAGCTGGCACCGTGTGTGCTCAGTGCCAAGCCTCGGATCTTCAGTTCTGGCTGAGATCATGAGGTCACATCTCACCCCACGCCATGCACAGGAGGCGAGTGCTCTTCACCTCGTTCTGGTGCCACCTCAGCCTCTTGGAAGTGAGAAAGCAGCTTTTATCTTCCATCTTTACCCTGATAATGGAACATCAGAATTGCAAACTTGTTCTTAATTACTGTGCCGCTTCTCCCGAGTGATTGACTCATCAAATCGCTGCATATCTCTTCTTTCTGGTTTGAAGTTGTCAAGGTTGGGAGATCTGCCTGGAGGGCTCTTAGATATCACTGTCAGTCAATCTTGCAGCAGGCAATCCTTGAAGTGTGACTCCACTTCAGTTGGAGGTGGGGAGAGTATCAACTGAAGTGAACTCTTTTCACATCACTTGTTCATAGAATCTTTGATACATTTGGAAATGAAAAATGCTGTCCTGAAAGCATAGGTAGTGTTTTATTAGTCAAGAGATATAGTATAAGTGATTGGAAAAAATCCAGCAGCTTGGCTCCAGAAACATACTTGAGATATTTAACAGAAGTAGGATCACTCACCTCGGCTACCAACAGTAGTTCTGGTATCCATGACCAAAAAGGAAACATTAAATACTTTTACATCATCATTGATCAAATCAACATCTGTTTGATTTCTTCCCTTTGGTTTGACTCTTACATCAGCTGCTGTAGTGACTGAGGATATTGTCCTTGTGTTCTATTGCCTTCTGTATAGAGACTGAAAAAGCCTGTTCTTCTGTGTTTGTGATTAGGGAGCGTTTCAATTTTTATAATGAAATATTGCAGTGTGTGTCTCTAATGTACCTCGTTTAAACCCAAATACATTAGCTGTCAGCAAGAGTAAGAACAAAGATAAATGTGCTCTAATTTAAAGGCATAGCATTAAAAGTTTCAGAGGAAATGTAACAGCAGAGAGTGTCTGGAAAAAAACAAAAACGTGATAAAAATAAAAAACAAAACTCTGTGTGCAGATGTGCAAGTGCTCATTTCCTGCATTGGTGGCTTGTCACTGTTCTACTTTACATCAAAATCCCATTTCCTGCCTCACTTCATGTGTTAATGCCTGGTTTTGCAGGGATTGTAATCAAGAAGGAAAGGAAAAAGCACAGTATGCATACAGTGTGAGTATGTATGCATAGAAATAAATTTTATTTTTGATATATACTTACGTATGCATTTGGGAAAAAACTAGCTCCAGATATCTCCTACTGATAAATGCACTTTTTAAGGAGTGTTCTTTGACCTGAGACAAAACATGTAAACAATTTAATAGTCATCACTGGTATAATTTTATTTTAAAATATAGGATTCTGTACTTGTAAGACAACTATTTTAACAAGGTTTCCTGTACCTGTAAAATGGTCTTGGGCTGAAATGAATGTAATTAGTGTATTTTATTGAAGAGACTAGAAAATCTAAGTTGTTGCTGGCAAAAGTAGATATAAGTGAACATTTTCTGTCCTGAGTGGATATTTTGAATGGAGCTTTAATGGTACCACAGTTTCAATAGGTTTGACTCCATTGCATTCAGGGTTTCTATAGTAATTACTATGGCAACAGTGATGCAGAAAATGTTCCCACGGGAACCCAGCTGTGAATAATAACTACCTGAAAACATTCTCCTTGTGCATCTCAGGTTAAATGTCCCTTCAGTGAAAGTATGGGGGATTTGCTTACTTAATAGGAAGTCATTCTCTTGCATAGAAAACCCACGTATGTTGACAGGTATGTCTGGTTTCAGAGCAGAAACACCTTTTCAATGTATTGTTGAAGTATCATCCCAAAGCCCAATGAAAAGGGTTGGAAACATTAGGTGTAAAATTTGGCACCAGCTTCAAATGTTTTATGTTGTAAAGAAACTTCTTGAGCCAAATTTGTAGTACAGAACCTTCTGCTCAGGAACTATAACTTAGTTTTATCTTGAAGAATTATGTAAATCATTTACATAATGACTAATACTGTTAATAAAAACTGTCTTGGTAGCCTGCTGACCTCACTGTGCAACAAAGGTTAGGATCACACAAGTCACATGGTAGAGGTCCATATTTGTTGACTTCAGTATCTATTTATACATTGCCTTCAAAAACTCTTATTTTTTCAGAAATAAATTTGTCAGTGTTAAATGAAATATCCTGAAATTGTTTATTGTTAAATCTTGCTCTCCTTGTACTTGTAAACTGGCCTTTATGCATACAATTGCCTTGATCATATTTATTTCACTTTCATTTAGAACAAAGGGGAAACCAGTCTGGTGTTTATGATATGAATAAACTTTGAAACTTGAAAGCATTTCAGGACTTGATTTGGTAGCTTCACTGTCATGGAGTAACACAAAATGCTTATGGTACTCTGGGGATTTGTGGCCACAAGTTCTAATAAATTATATTAAAAAAGGGGAAACTAAACTGGTAAATATTTAAAAGACTCTGGTAATTACTTTTGAGATCTACAAAAATACGTTAAAGCTGAATAAGAAAATAATGAAGAGCACTTTGTTAAACTTGAAGAGAAAACAGTTCTCTAAATCCTGGAGCCTGATAGTTGCTCTAACAGTTATTTATGCAACTTAATAGGAATTACTGTGCAGATGGAAATGTGATGAAATGGAGGTGAAATCACTATTTATTTGGGCCCCTGTGGTGTACAATCTGCTGGTAATGCAGGTGAAAGTCTTACAAGCAAAATGTTTTGTAAATCTAAAAGCTACATAGTTTGATCTTGATGACTTGTATCTATATATCACATATTGATATCACATGCACTACAGATGTTTCAGCTGTTGTGAGTATCTTAAATATTATGTAGCATTTATTTTACTTACTGGTTTTGGTAATCCAATAGATCCTAAGTGTTCTCTCCCAGGTTTTGTTGGATGCTTGTCTTTAAAACAACACCCAAAGGAAAAAGATAAAGTATCATGATCTGGGATTTTTGAAAAAAAATCTACGTAAAATCTCTAGAAATGGCAAAAGGTTGAAAAAGTTGAAGCTTTGTCCCTCAGCCTTGATATAAATACTGCAACTTCCCTTGAAAAGTTTTGTTACTGATAACGTGATGAGGACAAGAGGAAACATCAGTACAAGAGGAAGTGACCTTGAGCTGCATCAAGGGAGGTTCAGATTAGACATCAGGAAGAATTTATTCACTGAAAGAGTGGTGGGGCTTTGGAATGGGCTGCCCAGGGATGGGGTGGAGTCACCATCCCTGCAGGAGTTCAAGAAACACTTGAGCCTGGCTGTGGCACTTAGTGCTGTGGTTTGATTGTCATGGTGATGATCAGTCAAAGGTTGGACTTGATGATCTTGGAGGTATTTTGCAGCCTTAATGATTGCACTATTCTATGAATTTCTGACTTTTCCCCCATTTCTTCATATTCTTTATTTAATTGACAGTGCTCCAAGTGTGGGAGAATTTCTGTTGTCCATGTCATCATCAAATGCTTGTCTTCTGAGCAGGGCCCCAGGATGCTGCAGAATTCAATCTTTGGTGAGATTTTTGTGTCCAAGTTATTGACCTGTATGTGACAAAGTAGGCAAGTGGAATTTGCCATGACAGCCTCCAATCCTTTAGGCATGCTGGAGGGCAGAACTAATGGAGACAGAAAACGGTGGTATAATTTGACTTTTCTGGAGAGAGAGTTACTCTGCAGGCTGAAGATAAGTCATGGGCATGGCTGCATTCACTTGGAAAAGTTTAGTTTATTAGCTCTGGTAGTGACAGGCCTGTTACCATCTCAAGATAAGACGTTCTGGTCTGTCTGCATAAGAGATTGCAGGAGTGTTTCTTGTCACTCAGTGTAAAACCCCTCAAGCAAGAATGGTCTTGCTAAGTGAAACATTATGCTGAAAGTTAGTCCTCTGTAACTGATCACATTTAATAAAAGCAGATTTCTTTCCTTGTCTGACTGGCTTAGTGCCATATCCTTGAGAGAAATGTATGAAAGTATCACCTAGCTCTCATGAAAAGGTGGTATGCAAGAGTGTTTTACTTTTCAATACAAACAAGTGCCTCTGTTTACTATAACGAACCTATACAAGATTTTAGTTACAAACCTACATTTTTGGCGTTTTCAGGTGAAATACAAGCTGTAATGCAGAAAAATATGATGGTGCAAATGAAAGATAAGGAACCAGCAGTACAAAAGTTTTTAAAATCGTCTACAGGATTGACTTGCCTGCAGATGTTACTTGTTTTAAATACTGTTCCTGCTTTGTTCAGTGCTTCTGATCTCTCTGAATGCCTCTTGGTGAATCACAGCTCCACAAGTTTACCTTCAGAAAGAGAGAGATCAGATGAATCCAAACAGAAAGGGCTCTCAGAACACGCCCATTTCCCTTATCAAGAACGTGATGTGATGGCACTTGAATGGATTTTGAGGGTGTTAGTAGGTTTTCCCTGGTAGAGATGGAAATGCTGTTTGGGTGGATTTTGAACAGCAAAGAAATCGCGTTTGATTTATCTGTGCGAAAACCTTTTTTTTCTGTCTAACTAGCAAGTATCCAGTCTTGCTAACCTAAGTGGATTTCCCAGCCTTAGGTTCTGGTTTGAAAACAAAATGAAGCAGACTTGCTTTCTTTCCTTGATCATGACTGTTGTGAGGTTTTTGCCTCGAGGCTTGGCTTTTTCTGACGCTGTGATGATGGGGGCAGTTAAACCTTACCATCAGATCTTGTTTTTCCCATGGACCAGAAGATCCTCTGGCTGTTGGGTGGAAATGAGCAAACATTTCTTTTGAATGAGCCGTTGTTCTCCCTGTAAAGAATTCAGTGTGTCTCTGAGATACACAAGTAGGGTGAGGTAACGACTGAAAATTATAATGTGGTATTGCCGTTTTTTCTTCCGAATGTAATTAAAATGATACAGGAATCTTTCCAGGCTGCATAGTCAAAGTAAAGCTGTGAATTCACTCTCTCATCTCAGACTCTTATAATATTCATGAAACGGTGATTTTTTTATTTTTATAGAAACATAATTCAGGACTCTGTTCACATAATCCTCCCCAGCATTAATGCAGCTGTACCTTTGTCAAACAGCAGAGAAGTCTGTCCTCCTGTTGGTCAGAGACAGGGATTTCTCTTCCAGATGTGACCAGAGTTCATGTATATCAAGGGGAATGCCTTTATAGTCATGTATATTGATGACATTTATTTTCATCAACCTACAAATAATTAGAAATTAAGAAATAATTTATGGTTAAAGCTTTAAATCAAGCTTGTTTTTCTTCAGAAGGTAAAATGTTACATCATTTGGAATACCTGGGATTTAGATTGAAAAGTAGCACTTCAGTTGGCCTTCAGATTTTTTTTTCATCTTTCATAAGGATGTTTTTAATTTTTACTGGAAAGGAATCAAATACAGAAATGAAAAAAAAAGCATTTTTGTAGCTTCTTTGGGTTTTGTTAGTGATGGGATATTTTATGGTAGGGTGCATTGATTCACAGTATAAATAAACATGTTCTGCAGAAAGCATGGGAAAAAAGTAGGTGTATGACAGCTCACTGGTACATGTACCTGCTTTGTCTCTGCAGCCACATTCACAGGGGCTCTTCTTCTTTCTTAATGAGTTTATGCCAGTTCATGAGAGTCGGACAGTAAAAGATTATGTTCACATTCAGGAAGTCAGCACAGCAGCTGAAAATCAGTCATCTGTTTTTGCCTTGGTATTTTTGCTTCTCTCAAGATAAGTATTCAGTCTTGCTCAGCTGGGTGGCCTCCCCACCCCCAATTAACCATTTGTGATGAGCTCCTGTCTGCAGGATGGGGCCCTGTCAAATCAAACATGCACCCAGTCTTAGAGTTACTTTGCCTTTAGCAAGAAAATCCCATCAAGTAAATTCTCTATACTAACTTAAATATTTTCTGAGCCAAATTCTGTTGTGTTAGATTTGCTTTATGCTTCTGGAAAATAAATGGGATTTTCCACAATCTCTGTTTAGTGGCAGAAGGCAAAAGCCTAGTATAAAAGAGAAATAGTATTTGAGATTACAAGTGGATGAGTCAATGCTTTTTATTAAGCAGGTCAAAGCATGAGCTTTTTTCCTGCTTTTAAATGGTATATTCTTATTATTATCTGTTATTTAAATATCTGAGAAAATCAGCATTCAAAACTACTGTTCAAAGGTAAAATGCTCTTGCACATCTCAGGCTTCACCAGGTTTCACTTTGACCTTCTTTGTGTGTGGAATTTAGTGTCACAGCTATTCCAATGTGTTAAAATAAATGTGCTTTTCTGACCTGTGTTTAAGTGTACATATTTGATAGGTTGAACAGATGACATCACAAAGAACAGATCTCAGCAGTAAGTACTATTTCTTATTTAACAGTGTCTTTGTAAAATATGCATAGCTGTAGTAAAACCCTTTATTTCTGCAGATTGAAAAGAATTTTTTATTAACAGAGTTTGTCTCCAAGTGGTTTGAGCTTTCCTTCTATTATCTGAGTATTCATGTAGATTTGCAAAATGAGGTTTTATCTTTGAACGGATGTAGCAACTGAATATTTTAAACAAAACATGCACAGTTTGGATATTCCTATCTAAAAAACACTCTTGTAGTCAGTGATTCTGTGTGCAGATAGATTGGAGGATCAGATGAAGATATAAAAGTTGTGTGAGCTTAATATAAACTGCCACGAACTGTTCACTTAACTCATCCTCATGCTTCAAGGAAGATAACACATTTTTGTTACTAAATGCAATAGAAGCTTTAAAACATTCAATCTGTATTTTAGTTTTAGATTGCTTTATATGCTTTTACCTACCAATTGTTACTTTATAACTAACCTACAGCAAAATAAAGGTTGCAGAAAAAAGCTCCAGTGATTTATTCTGGGAGGCATGTTAATTTGGTGTGTCTAAAAACCTTTTTGTATTATATCCATAGTATGTGTGTGATGGAACCTAAACAGAAAACCCTGAACATCTTAAGGACAAAAGCATTTTATTCCGTAGGCTACAAAATAGTGGTAGAAGCACCTTGGTCCAAGAAAGTGCCAGAGTACAGAGGGTATTACCAGTGTCAGAAGTTTCTGCAGTATTAAAAGCTTTGCTCAGTAAAAATCTAATTATTCTTATTGAACTGCAGGATCACTAGCAACCAGCAGATAAGGAAATCAGTCATTCCCTGGTAAATGTTTCAAGGGGTCTGAGATATATTTTATGAGTTACTAAGGCATGAAGCTGCCATTTCCTGGCTTTCCTTGCCAGTGCTGGAGCTTAAAGGTGAAATGATACACGGTTAAAACTTCTGCTGCTAGGGAGCAGCACTTTGACACTCAGGCAGAGGGACGAGCTCAATGCTGAATTTCTTCAAGGGGTGGCTCCCAGCTTGTACTTTCCTCACAGTGGAGGGACTTGGTTTCAGGTTTTATTCCCAAGGCAAACTTTCCACAAGCTCAGATGGAGGGTTTGGTGACCCCTCTCTCCCACAGTCTGAGGAGTTCCTTTCTCTGCCCACCTTTTTGTCTTTCTTCCTTAACACTGTGGTGCTGAGGAGAGAATGTTTTGGTGCCTTTTAGCTAAACGAAGAGAGATCTATGTGTAAGAAAGGTCAAGTGTTAGAAATGACAGTTATGAGACTCTCGTTGCAAGTAATTGTAGGGAGGAACTCCTTCTCTCTTTATCTCTGTGATGTCACCATGATCTAGTCTGTGATAACCTATTTGGTGCATTTCAAGTGTGTTCATCACAGTGCATTCAGTTATAGGAACCATCCCTGACATTTGAAAAACCTTTACTATAGTATCTGAGTAATTTATTTTAGATTTATGCCTCTGAAAGTCAGGTCTGCTCATTGCTTTTAATGCCTATTAATATCTCTTCTCTTTTTTTCTTCAAGCTAATGTGTTATTTTGTTCTGTCTGCTACCTACTTCTGCCACTGATCATTTTTATTATTGGTCTAATAAGTTATTTTGTTACCGAACCAAGTGCATCTAATACACTATTGGACCAGTATCCCTCCTACCAAGCTGTAGTATCTATTGACTCTTTCAAAAATAGAGTTCTTTGACAGTTTTGTATTTAAAATATCAAATAGCAATTTAGCATTGTAATACTTTTATAACACAGACTGTTTCCTAATTAGCTCATATCCTGCTGCACTTCAGAAAGGATTTATCCAGTAAACAGAATGATCCAAAAGTAATGTGTTGTAGAAAAAAAAGAGCAAAACATTAATTTAAAACATGTTTGAAAAAGCTGCGATAAATTATTTCTTGTTCAGTAGAGTTTTCATTGATGTTGATAGTGGGAAGACCAAAATATCAAAATAAGAAGCACCAAACTGAAAACTGTAAACAAGGGTCTTGCTTTTGGTAGACCTATATTTTGTCATTTGAGGTGCACTTGAGAATCACAACGTCTATGTTACTTCGTTTTCATTTAGGGGTGTGTTCAACTGAAAAATATTGGTTCAGAATGGTGATTGTAAACAAATTACAAATATGTTTAATCTAGATCATTCCTCGTTATTGGAACAGCGAGATTTCTGAAACAATCTTTCAGGAAAATGGTGGGATAGCTCTTCTGCAGTTCTAATATCTCAGTATGTTTGAGCTGGGCTGTATGAAGTGCTTGCTTGTAATGGGAAAGTAGACTTGGAACATTCACTGTCTTCCAGACTTCAAATGCCCCTGATAGAGTAGAAAATAGGGAAGTAATAGTCAGGCCAGTTGCATGAAAGGGAAAGTTTTTGAAGAAATTATTTAAGGTAGCACATCGGGTGCTAAACGAGTCTAATTCTTCAGTCTGGTTTTAGAAGAATGCTGCACACACTGGGTGGAAAAAAATACTTTGGGAAGAATTTTTTGTACCCTGATTGTATCAGATTGGGTCAGCAAGTCGTGGAGGAACACACAGTGACCCCATATGTTTCCCTGCTTTTTAATTAACTCCTTTGGGGAAAACTGCATTGTTTCATTAGGCTGCTGCATTTAAGAGCCTTTAATAATGCCAGTTGCATTTAAAAGAAGAGTTAGCAGACCATTGTGAATGATGGGGAGATTCATTCTCACCAAAATGAGTTAAGGCTCTTGATTGATAAGAGGGCAGAGGATACTTACTGTGGAAACTGGGAAAATGTAAATTTGATGTGTTTGCTCTTCATGAAGACCTGCTCTTTTTGTGTAGTCTGGGTTCCTGTCAGTGAACAGGAAAGTTACAGATTGATGATAACAATTGCTTAAGTCATCCTCCTTCTGCTGGATGGACTTCAATTGAGTGTAGATGGATGATATGACAAATTTATTGCTTATTACAGAGTTCTCAGTTCTCATTACAAAATGATTGTGGGGAGAGATAATTTTTGATGAAGTCAGTAATTTTCCTTGAAATATTGTCTAAACTGTCATAAAACTTGCTTTATTGAAGTTGAAATGTCTTTTGCTTCCCCTACATTCATCTTAATTAGTATAGAACTACTGCAAACAAAGTGGGAAAATAAATGCATAAACAGCATTAAAAGATAAGATAAAAATGATGAAATGTACGTTCAAACATTTTTTTTGAAAAATTACTAAGGAGCACAACTTTATAGAAAGCACACAGTACTTTCTCAAAAACCTGACTGGTTCCAGTGTGAGATCATCTGAGAAGATAAAGGTGCAAAACACCATTAGGACAATTGATAATATATGTAACTCACTCTTGTTAATCACATTTATCTCTTTTTATAATGCACTTACTGTTCCAGTGAGGCTTATAGGTTAAAAATTCAATTTCATAATATTTTAACTTGGAAAGCTGTAGTAGGAGGGTTTATTAGTGGGACAGTCTTTGACACTGCAGTCTGTCGTGTGTGCTGCCTTGTGCTCTTTAATGACTTTACCAATGCACTTCAATATTAATATTTTTTTTAGTTGGCAGACTGGTACAGTGAAAAGCCAAGAAGATTTACATCTCAACCTTTGATGTTACAAAAACTAATTGTTGTGATTATAATTTTTTGCATTATGCCGGCATCTAAAAATGTTTACTGTGATCACAGTTCTATGATGTGTTTTAATGAACATGAAAACAAAAATGTCCATACACCAAATGTTTTACACCAAAAAAGAGAAGACAGATAAAATGACAGTGGCAACTATTGCTACCCTGACTCTAAGAAAAAAAATTGGGGTATGGTGTGTTGGATTCCTTCAGGATCTATAAGCAGCAGGAAGAACTTGTGTGTTAGTTCAGTGCTTTAACTTCAGCATCTGTTGTGTTATTGTTGGATGGTGACATTTGACAAGGAGCCATTCAGTTTGGTATTTTTTAACCAAGTTTTTGTGTTCCTGTTACTATTTGTGGTTGCTTCTGTTCTGTGTCTAATTGCATGGTTGGAGTTGCAGCGTGCCCAGCACTTGAGTCCTGCTGCCAAACCATGTGTTGGTCTGGTCAGCTTCAGCAGGTCACCCAAGCTTTGATCTGACTTCACAGCTAAAATCTCAGCAATGTTTGCCTACCTTTGTGAACTAATTGAACATCTTACTGGTGAAAAGCACTCATTAGGAGAGAAGTGGGTCATGTTATGGTTGCTTTTCAGAAATAATTGTACAGTGTTGATTACAGGGTAGGAGACAGATTTTTTTGGAAGGAGTAAAAACAGAAGTCAGCTTCTAGTTTAGAGCGTCACACAGGAGGCTGGCTAACTTGCTTTTTACAGCTTTGTGTAGCTCCACTCTCAGGATTAAAGGCTCTGAAATGTCCCCCTCCTGTCCAGCTTCACCATCTTGCATCCTGTGGCATAATTGCAGCTTCATAGACTGTTTGGGTCAGGGTTGTCTCTGCTGAAAATCAGAAGGAGGAATAAGTTGCTGTCAGACATTAAGTCAGAGCATCTCTGAATGCTTGAAAGGCTGCCATGTCCCTTAGTGCTCAATGTGAATTAAAATATGTAACTACACTGAAGACAGAAACCCATCAGAGGTACAGCCAAGGAAGTCTAAGTGTCTTAGTACTTGTGTTTTTCTTTTTTCCCTCTATTGCCATTCTGTTACTGAGATAGAAAATATGGCAGCTAAAAATGTAAACACTCTTCTTTGTTTCATCTTGCAGGCCAAAACAGCAGCAACAGAATAATTTTTCCTTGTTTCCTTCCACCAAGGGCTGGAATTTCAGAGGGGTAAGTTTCGTATTGTTTTGTTCATGGTATAAAATTCCCTCTTGCTGCGTTCTGTTGCAGTGTAACTTTGTAGTTAAACCATGATCTGTTAGGACTAAAATAATGGCAAGAAATTGAGATTGGAGCTTTTAATTTTGTACCCTCCTAAAAGGCTTTCTAAAAATGCCAGCCTGTTTTTTTTTTTTTTTAATGTGATTGGTTGTATTATTATGAGGGGTTCAGGAAATAATCACACTGTACATTAACCTACTTTAAATTTAAAAAAAAGGTGTGTTTTCATATCTGAAAATAAATGATGAAAATTGGTCTGATACTGTTTTATTCTAATATAGGTATTTGTAAAGTTATTGCAAGTTTGTATATGTGAACTTTGCAGAAGTACAGTTAAATCATAACAAAAATTACGTGGATCTCTTACAAGGCAGAAGAGAATAAATAGATTTTATTTCTATTTGCTTGGCTGACTAAGGAAATATGGAAGCTTGTGTGTTGCCACAGAAACTGAAAAGATACATGAAAAAGCAATGCAAGTGACAGTGAGAATCTTAATATTTACTTGGTGGTATCAGGAGCTTTTATTCTTATTCTCTTCAGGTTTCAGAGGCAGCTTCTTAGTAGGTTAATTTGTTCAGAAAGTCAGCCATGTTATCCCCTCTCTGTCCCACATGGCCTGTGAACCCTTCTACACCATTTGGTGCAAATCTAAATGTGATGGTGGTGTTGCAGTGGCAATAGTGTGTTTGCCATATGTGTAAGTATTGGAGCCTGGGATACCACCCAGGAGAAGTTACTGCATATTGTATCAAAGTTATACTAATCTTTTGGTTAAAGGATGGGCTATTCTGCTTTGCAAACTTCTTTTGGTATAATGAACACTAAATCACCATTACCTGTTATGTGGACTGATTTGTACTTGGGAGACCATATAAATTTGTTTTCTCTGAGCTTCTTCCAACAAAATAATTAAGTAGACAGACATTACTTAAATGCTTTGCTGTAAGAGTTAATGGCGTTGACAGACTTACTGATCTGTGTTGTTCATAAAACTTCATTAAAACAAAAAAAAATTTTTACTGACTTTTGCATTCTAATTCAGTGTTTTAAATAGAGCATCCACTATTGTTTACTGTGAGCTTTTTATTTTCACTATTTCTTGTGTTACAACAGGGGTGAAGTTGATACTGAGAAAATAGTTCTCTCACAATGGCATTGTCAAGAGTGTAGGCAAAATACCAACAACCTCTAACCTGTAGATTAATTATACATTTCAGAGCCAGTTTAAAANGCCAGTTTAAAATTAAAATTGACTCTAGTGTTTCCCCCAGTTCTCTCCCAACTATGCTGGAAAAGTAATTGAGGAGGAAGGTGGGTATGAAAATAGTAGGAAGAATATTGTAGGTATGAGTTGTAGCTGAAGAACCAATGATCCCAAGTTCAGAGCAGTGGCTCACTGAAGTAAAGATATAGGGCTGATTTCACAGTGGCAGCATGAGGTCTGTAATCCTGTGTAGTGCAGGTGAAGTGAGCTGTGCACAAAGAACAGAAAACTGGGGAGTAAAATCCTTCAGAATCAAGAACCTGAAAGGAGATAGGAATAGTAGTATTAGAGAAAACAGGCAACAAGTTAATGGATCTTCAGCCTGCTTCCCTCATGTGTAGAAATGACGATCTGTGGCAGGTGGCTGCCTCCTTATTTTTAAGGAAACTTACAAGATAGTAACACAGATGTCAAGTTTCTACAGCTGTAATATTTCATACAGTGCATGGTAGGCAGTTGCAGTTAATTGTTTGAAATAATTGGTTGCATCAAGGGAAGAACCTGAATGAGTTGTTCACTTGATCTGTTTGGATGCTGAAGCCAAGGTAGCTGAGCACTGGAAAAGAGAGAGCTAAGTGTTTGTTGATGTTTGCCTTGTGTGAGCATTAACTTTATTTTGATGGATGGAAAAACTGTGTTATGGAAAGCCCAATGAGCAGACTTGAAGTCATTCAGGTTTTCACAGAGATGGTGACAGATGATAGGTTAGCTTTGAAGTTTTTTCTCAAGCAGGACTAAAACCTTACTGGCTAAAAGAACTAGGTTAATGTTGACAATGGAGCAGAGCCACAGCTGAGTATAACAAACACTGCTCTAGAGCTGACTTATTCATGGCAATGTTTTTTTAAACTTCTGTTTCTGTTACTACAGACTGTAATACAGGATCTTTGCAACAGTCAAAAAAAAAATAACAAGGAATAAAGTGATTAGCACAGAATTGCAACGTTGTCTTCATGTCCCTGTCCTCGTTTTGTGCAGTTCACTCAGTTTAAATGTGTCTGTATCATGCTGATAAAAGGACATGTTAAAGCAACCTGGAACATCCACCAACGTAAACCTCAGAGTAAGATAAGGAAGGCCTGGATGCTACACATTTACTGAAGAAACTCCTCTGCACTTCTCTTTTCCTTACTTAAATTTATCAGAAGAAGCTCATGTCTATCTTGAGCAGCTCTTTTGAGCCCCATGGTCAGAGATCACATTTAACTCTCTCAATGAGGATCTTCATGTCAGAATGATATCATGCTTCTGTCATTTTTAGGTAGAGGTTGCAGTGGCTTCCAGAATTTTGGGCAGTGTTTACATATCAGTGGGGAGAAAGGAACTTATAATTTTTTTTTAACTGAATAAATAAATGTGTTTGAGATAAAATTGAAAGTTACTGAGCAGTGAAATCTTTTTTGCTATAAGCTCCTTCTGCATGCAGAGAAAGCATCAGGTTAATTCAGGGTTTGAAGAGATTTTTATACTCAGATGTCCAGCAAATAGACTATTAAAAAGGGAAAGTATTTATAGTGAGAACTGTCATTCCAGAGAAAGAAAAACAGAACTTGTGGAGATAATATCCCACACTGGAGGAAAGACCAGAACATAGGAGATTAGGTGTTAGATGTGGTACTTAAAATAGAAAAGGAATAAAGCAAAGGAATATAAAATGTAGAATATAGAAAGGGAATAAAGCAAAATCCTATCCTGGGTATAGAATTGGAGAAGGAAAGAGGAGGAATCTGTAGCTTGGACAGAGGGATAGTCAGGGTGGAGAAAGCAAAGGGCTGTGAAAGAATTGTAAGAGAGAGTGGAAATGGATAAAATATAGAAATGGAGGAAAGCTAGTGTAAAAGCAGAGAGATGGAAGTACAAAATGGAGGCAGAAATCTATAGAACACTGTAGGTTTATCAGTTCAGCCTTTGCAAATGCTGACCCTGAGAGGATAAGATGATGTGGGTGGGGAGCAATTTGTGGCTGGGACTTGGTAAGGAGAAGAAGCACAAATATCTGAAGAAATGGGGCAGTTCAGAGCCAGGTTAATAATGAATATAAAGAAACACCAGCACAGATCTTGGCACAGAAATTAGTATTAATTCTGTTTTTGCTTTATCTTCTGATTACCATTAACTCTCACTGTTCCTCTCCTCTGTGAGGCACCCTTCCCTTAAAACCTTGATGCAGATGAGTGGCTTTCCTCTGCATCACTGGTGCTTACAAGTAAGAGAGAGCAGGTCAGTATGCTGCTCTGAGTGTCTGTGGAAATAATGTGTTATATTGCTGTGTAGAGTGGGAAACAGCTTCATTTCAGAAAGCATTCCATCAAATGAGGATTACATTTGTGCAGTCACCCACACATAATTAGAACATGTTAGAATTAAAGCTTCTGTGGTTTTTTGGTAGTTAGACTTAGATATGCAAATAGAAGTCTTAAAATGATTGTTTTTCTAAAAAAAACCAAAAAACCCCAAAAAACCAAATAGGTACTTTTGCAGAAAGAGTGGTACATAGTATTGCTATGATGGCATTTGAGGTGACTATGAAGAAACTGCCAGTCAATCAAAAGAAAAGCAGTTACCTGATTAGTGAAGAATATTGGGCTGTAGGCTGAAGAGGACACTGGATTTGTCTGCACTTTTCTCTGATTTGCCTCTCCACCAAGAGAGCATAATTTCCTGCATGCTTGAAGCAAACATCTGAACCATTATGATGGTTTCTTTATTTCCTCCCTGCCACACACAACAAATTTGGCTGAAAATCTTCAGTTCTAAAAATAAATGAGACCTAAACCAACATTTTGTACTTGAAATAGTTTGAGGCATGTGTTTAGTGCACAGTTGCCTGAAGATTGAAGATAATTTATTGCAATGAGGCTTCTTCCTATTTCCTCCTTTCTTGTTTCCTTTCTAGTTTTGCAAAAGCATCTAACTGAGCTGCAGATGTGGTCACCTGTGAGGAAGGCTGGTCTAATTTATGAGAAACCTGACATAAAAAAGTGTTAAACACAC
>VZTR01018534.1:79842-114671 GCA_013400775.1 Chaetops frenatus | reverse complement strand
GTCATGCCAAATGAGAAGAATTCCACACTTTTCAGACAGTATTTGGAAAACAGTATTTTTTGTGCAGACTGGCACACTTCAGTTACCCTGTTCAGGGTGCACGAATCTCAACAAGATAAAAATTTATACGAGAGAAAAGAAGTTTTATCGTGGCTTTAAATTGATGATTAATTGCATAAATTACATTATTTACTACCATAGAAAGCACCTCTGTACCTCTCCTGGAGTTTCCCTGGTTTTACTTAATTTCTATATCTACTAATAGTTGTTTGCCTAAGCAATGATGTTACCTGTAACAGAAACTTATTAAAGTGGTATCACACAGGCCTTTTTTCATATTTGTTGAAACAAAGTTATGCACTACTGTCTCTAGATCAAATGTACTTAAATACTGTAACCTCTTGGTATGTCCAGCATGGTTTTAAAATACAAGGTATCATATGCATCAGAAAACGTGTGTGGTTTTCTGTTAGTTCAATAGACTCCTATGCACAATTTAAATGGCCTCCTCCTCCTCAGAGGATGGTTAGCTATGTTTTTATAAGTGTTTACTTTGTGCAGTCACAGCACAGCTGTGAGTGGAGTAACTGTACCTGTTGTGATGTATCAGTCAGGGCTCAGTTCCTTCCTGTGCCATAGAGAAACTCTGAGCAGGAGAGTCCAGCCTGGGGTCCCCATGGCTGCTCTGGTGCTGCTCCTCCTCCCTTTGCCTCTGCAGAGTTCTGTGACCTCTAACCTGCAGCAGTTTAAAGAGAGGTGGATGCCTAATCCCTGACCTGTCTCCTCCCCCTTTGTCTTTGAACAGAATAATTTCGTATTCGTTTTCTGCTTTCCAACAGATGATGAATTCCTGTGTGCCACTCTCTCCTTTTAGATCTCTTCCTCTGTGTTCTTACAGTGGGTTCAAGCTCTGCTGTTTCAGAGTTTAATTGTCTCAGCCCTTCTCTTTTACTGCCTGGCTCTGCTCAGACTTCCCTTTAGTCTGCCTCAGTGGAGGAGCTGTTGTGCTGCTGTCCAGCATTGACCTTTCCTGGGCCAGAATGGCCCTGATACCTGACACCAGAAATAGAAAGAAGCAATTCTTTAAGTCTGCCCTTGCAGTTCTTTCTTGGGAGTACTGCAGGAGCAGGTAAACTTTACTTCCCACCATTAATAGCAGCAATGTAAGGGACATTACAAATATCCTTCCAGATACACAATTTCTGGTTCAGAAGACAGGAGCTTATAAATGGTAGCAAATATTCACCCTAGACACAGATTTTTGTTTGTAAAAGAGTTAGGTTTCATGCCTCCCTGCTTAATCTATGGGTGGAGTTTTAAATGGTTTAGCTTGTTATTGGTTTTGAACGAACCATTGGAACTGTTGTTGATTAGTCACAAGACTAATTTCTCTTGGAACAGCAAGGTTTATGTTGGCTAACAAATAGAGATGCTATCAGAAATTCATTGTGTGGCATTTGCGTAACGGGATAGCAGTCAATTCCATCTGCAGTTTCAAAACACTTCAAAATTGTCATGTTCTTAATGTATACACTGAATTCAAAAAACAATTCAGAGTGACCAGTTAGACAGTTTTGAAGAATTAAAAAATATATTATTCCAAAGCAATGTGCTGAGTCAGCATGGTTTAATCACCATAACTTCTACCCACAGTTTGTGATGCAGGATTAGCCATGTCATGCTAGGGTGTTTTATTTAAAATTCCAGCAAAACATGGTTTGTTGATATGTTGGT
Source organism: Chaetops frenatus (assembly GCA_013400775.1). NCBI lineage: Eukaryota > Metazoa > Chordata > Aves > Passeriformes > Picathartidae > Chaetops > Chaetops frenatus. The sequence continues at coordinate 112,937 of VZTR01018534.1, read as the reverse complement.
TCTTAGGCCTGTGATAAATGGCCATATCTCTTTGTAGGATCAGTGGGTACTGTAAGTTGCAAGGTCTTCTGCATACGGTAATGTGGCAACAATCATGAATGTGCTGGAGGGACAGCTGTTTATAAATTAGTTACAAAGGAGAATGATGCTGGCTGACCTTTAGACCTCAACATTCCAAGATTCCAATAGTTGGGGACTCAGGTAGACAAATCTGTGTATGTTTTATGAGCTAATAACTGCTTGTGCTACCCAGGGAGTGCTGTACTGCTTAGGAGTTTGCAGTGACTTCATTAACTCAATTCAGTAGCTGTTTTATTACACTTTCATGGCTTTTACGTCTGAAGTCATGTATGAGTTAAGTACATAGCCATTAAACTGTCCACTTAGTTTAGAGAGGTGCTTCCAAGTTAATTGCATGGTAGTTATAGAAAATACAGTTTAGGTTCTGTTTCTTGGGGCAAGAATATTGAGGCACTTATGGAGCACTTGGCTGAGGCATTCCTGAAAAGACCTTCACAGACATAGACATCTGCAAGACTTTTGCCCTGTGACTTTTGTTGTAAAGGGTAGATATTCTGCTTACTAAAGGTCAGTTATTCAATTAATACTTTGAATTTTTCTGATAATTAAAATAGTGTGATGTCTCCCATTTGGAAGGTTTTTGTATAATTCCATTTTATCTTTTCAAAGAATAGATTTTATTTTTTTTTTAAATACTTCATGTGGTCATTCTGTTACTGTTGTAGGGTTTTATTTTATGGTTCTTTGTAACTGCTTTGCAACAAGTTTATTTTTGCTCGGGTGTGGTTTGTTATTTATAGTAGGAATATTCTGTATATGCTATAAACCCTCCATGCCAGCTATTTTGCACACACAAACAATACTGAGCTAGAAGAGCATGTGACAAAGCAGATAGGTCCAATTGTGATTCTCCTAGGCTAAATTGGATCTTCTGTTATAGAGCAGATTTCCGGTCTTTAATCATAGACTGGGTGTTACCTTGTACTCATGCTGTCATTTACTGTTCTTTTCTTTGTTCAGCAGCAGATGAGCTTGACCCCTGTTCAGTTAACTCAGACCAAACTCTGCCCATTTCTTTGTCTTTGTTTCCCCCCCTCCACCAGTGCCTGCTCTTTGAGAACATGTGATGTGAAATTACTGTTTCCTCTGACTTTGTTTCAGAAACCTGTAATGGTTAACAGTGTGTTGCTCTTGCCCAGCTGAATTTGATGCCACTCAGTCTGAGAAACCAACATTTTAGAAGCAATTTTGAACTATACATTGGTATTTTATTCAGGCTACACTGTTTCATATTAGTAATTTTATTTTTAAATGTCTAGCAAATATGAAGGGCTGCACACATGGGCTTGAACTGCTGTTGTCTTTGGTTTTACTAGTTGTGATGCTTGCAGGAGAACCTGGTGTTATCACAACCTGTTACAAAGATACATTATTAACATGACTTTCCATTTTCCCCAAATTGTTGTGATGGTCTGTTGTCTAATCTCCTAGTGCTTGTACTGTAAAAACCCACTGATTGTTCTAAGTTGATTGTAAAAGTTTCCAATTTCGTAGTGCTTAGGTATTACTATTTAAAACTGTGGATTAAATTAAAAAAAAAAAGTAAATAGATGGACTACACATTTGGAAAAGGTTTCAAAAGTATATGCAAAGACAGTTGGGAAATCCTCCATACTGGAGGTTTTATTCCAACATCTCCTCCATTTCCAGTCCCTCTGCAGTCCCACAGGTTCTAATTCAGTTTGTCAAGTTGTACTCGTGTCAGAAAGCGAAACAGAATCCTTTTAAGGACCAGGAGATAAGGAAAACCTCCAGAAAAGTTCTGATCTTCTGAAACAGCTTATAAACAGTTCTGCAACTGATGGGAAAAGGAAGTTTTAGTTCTTGATTGGAAGAAGCATTTTCAGTGGGTTTGTTGAACTCCTATTCATTCCAAACACAGAGGTGTGTTCAGAGCCAGATTTGGTCAAACATCTCAGCTGTAGAATAAATTTTTATTATTTATAAACATAAGAGCAAGATTCTTCTTGAAAACTAATTCTGTGGTTAGAGTGTAAAAATTATGTAAAATTATGGCCATCTTTTAAAATTTGACACAAATGCTTACTAAGAGCAATATGATGGTGTCTTCTATTTATTACAGTCTGGAAACAGATTTTGTTATTACAGTAGCAACCAGAAAATAAGGTCTCAATTTTTCTGGATATTTCATAAACATAGTAATAAGCTATTCTTTCTCTAAAGAATTTACAATCTAAGCATCTGTGAGAACATACTGCAACACTTCTTTAATAATACTAAATTAGGTTTTTTAAGTAAATTGAGATCTGTTGAAGCTCTTAAATTTCATTCATGATGAGAGATTTTTGTAATTCCTGGGTTCTGTTACCTGTTTTGAAATGGGATATCCTGTTCTAATGGAAGATGAATATAATATGATATGTATATATACAGTCTATATATTCAGCATATATAATATGATCCTAACATGATTTGAGGTAATGTTCTTAGGATATGTAAAATGCACACTTAAAAATATTTATTACATTGTTTTTGATGCAAAAATTGTACACAGGTGGTGTTGTCTCTTCCTAGATTGTGGTTACTTATAAAGCTTTTTGGAGACAGTTAAATTTAGCATTCTTAAAATGCTCATAATGCACAATGAGAGAACAGTTGCAATCTATCTCTGTGCCAGCAGGCTTCCCACTGAATTTGCAAAACTTTTGCAAAGCAGTGTTTTCAGTTGTTCGCAATCCTCAGAAGCAGAAGTCATAGGTTTCAACAATCCCTGTGTCCTCCCAGACACTTCCAGTCCAAAGCAGAGCTGTGGCCTTGTGCAAAGGTCATGAAATGAGGGCAGTAGTACGGATCCTAAGAAGATTAGATTGCATGTCCTAACTGCAAGGTTACTGTGAGGAGATGGGAGACAACTGCAGTGCTTCCTGAGGGTCCTCGGTTGGGCAGTGGCTGGTGCAATTTGGTGTGGCACCTGCATCTGGACTACTACAGTCCTAGAAGCAAAAATAAAATATATTCTCTTCTAAATGTCTTCAGCAAATCATGGCAATCTTTCTCACATTCTGGGAAGCATTGTCTTAGAGTTCCCCAGATCCTTATCTCTGGGAGAATAGATGAGAAACTACAAATTCAGTGGTCTGAACTATGAGAAATGGGATAGGCAAATTTGGATGTCTTGCAGGGAATTTGCTGCCAGTGAGCATCTCTGCCAGCCCTTGGAAGGAGCCAGGTCAAACCTCACAGCACTTGAGATGTGTGTGTTCTCCTTTGTGCAGTAAAAATCCTGGTTGCAGCAGTAGGATACTGCTCTGGAAGAAGGATTTTTATGTATTCATTTTCCTATTTGTAATGTCTGTTATTTTAAGAACTTTGGAGAAGAAAGCAGCAGTGAATCTGCTTAGGTGTAGGTTTGCTTGCATTTTGCTGTGATTCTTGACACGGCAACTCGAAACTGTCTGTGTGCTGTCTGAACAAAGACTTCTCATGTGCTGCTGGTTACAGACATTTGTCAGCCTTATGCCACCACAGTACTTTGGGCATTTTACAAGTGAGAATACTTAGCCAGGAAACTTTCTGAGACACAGTGTTGTCAGATTTATTTAATTAAAAAAAAAAAATTAATAGTTGATGTTCATTATATGTTCTTAAAAACTATAGTTACAGCCATATTTAATTCCCTTTACCCAGAGCTTTGATGATCTTTTGGCTATTTATTTGATCCTCTGTTCATGGTGCTGTCTTGTTTCATTTCATGTTTTGTTGGACTGGGCAGAACTGCTGTAACTGCACAGGGACCAAAGGAGCACCTTTCATATATTCACATATTTAGAATTTGTCAGTTCTGATTTCTGGACCTCATTCTTTTGCTGAAGTTGCTGTCTGGAATCTAGATAGGATATAATAGATTTCCTTCCTTGGTACTTATATGGCTGTTTACAGTGTAAGGTACAGCTACACTTTCTTTCAGGTGGATGCCCTTGATGCTGCAGTCAGCAAAGTGCAGCATCCCTTGGGGGTGATTCATGTGCAACTGCAGGGAAAAAAACACCGATAGAATGTTTTCTTTCCTCAGACCTTAGAAAGCAGGTTTTGCCATCCCATTAATTTGTGTCAATTGATACAGGCAGGGAACCAGACTGCTTTAAATGTTGTTTATTAGATTGATGAGAGAAAGCCTGAAATAAAGCTGAAATCTGGTATCTGCCTTTGGTCGTCTTAAATTCTCATGGCTGCTGGGGCAGGTGGTTATAGGTGGCCTAAGGAGTAGTGCAAGTGCAAACATAAAGAAGCATAGCAAGTTAAAGTCTTTACATGTTGTGGTCTCCAGGAAGTGGACTACTGAAACCAAATGTTATCAGGAAATCTGATTGAAAAATGCCTGCCTACCTAACTTCATCTTTGGTGCAATTAAAGACTTACAGATAACATTGAAAAAATTGCACTCCTATATTTGATCCTGGGTCAGGCGTTACCAAATTCTAATTGCAGAGGATTAGGCTTTCCTGTATGGGGTAAAAGAGTATTTAAGAAAAAATTTTAATCTAAGTTAATAAAGAGAGACCAAAGAATGCTTGTAAAATATTGCAGGCTTATATATAGAATTTATACTTATTTCCTTGGAAAAATACACCATGTTCTGTGGAAAGGGTCTGAAAAGAAGGTGGCTGGGTTGGGTTTTACCTCACTTTTAGGCAGAGAAGACAGGCCAATAGCATTCACCAAGACTGATGTACTTGAGTAATTTTTTAAGTCTTGGCCTAAAATGTCTGTTTTCTGAAAGGTCTTTCAGTCAGTATTTTCTGTCTGCAGACATGTCATGGCTCCTCTTCTCAAAGGAACTTGTTGCTCACTGGTATCGGTTTCACCTTTTATCTTCTTCCTCCAAGCTCAGCAGAAATGTTCTATTCTGAAGAAGGATTATACCAGCTCACTAAGGACTTGTTTTCTTTAAAGATGAAGTTTGAATTGCTGTTATCTTGCTACCCAAATTTAAATTTATCTTGACATTCTTGCCCGCTGGAAGAATGCAGAATTCTGCTGATAGCAAAACCAGCTCTATGTTTGTAGATCTGAGCAAGTCACAGAAGATTGAACAGGATAGGGGCAGATCAAGAGTGAGGTGTAATTCTTTCTTTCTATTTATATGAAACACTAGGGATAAAATCAAAGTCTGCACTTGTCCTTACATGCAAAATTGGGGTGCTCTGCCATGCTTCTCTTTGATCCTTTATTCTGGGCTGATTCTAAAACACTCTGTACTTCGTTTTTACCACTGTGCCTCTGTTAATTTAAGAACTCCTCCTAAACACATCCCATAACTTCTCAAATACTTAAAAAAAACCTAAAAATCTGTAAAATAAGTAGTTAAAAGTTCTGCCCAGTATCTACCAGCTGCTTTGTTTGCTGAAACATCTACATTTGGACATAGTTATCTCCCCTTGAGTTTTAAGCCCATTGCTGCTGTTTAAGAATTGCACGGGTGGGAGATGGAGTGTTTCAGTTACTGAGGCTCAAAGTTCCCAAACTCCTACCTGTTATTTTAGAAACCTGTTGGTGATATCTTTACCTTCACCGTGCTGGTGCTGTTCATTTATTGGCTGTTTGTAAAACACTTCTGTCTGTTTGAAATGTTATTGTGAAGCTGCATGTGAGAGAAAAACCACAACAGAGATAGACACAATGGTACAGATCGCTCAGCTCCTGCCACTTGCAGTGTGCTGCATGACAGGAAGCGAGAGCAAACCGTGTGGCTGCATGGGGAGGAGTTCCTGCCGAAAACTGAAGGACAGACATAGGGACTCCTTTGTAGCAAAGACTTTTCATTGTCACGCTGAAAATAAAGTAACCTCCTAAAATCTCAGTACAGTTACAAAATAACTCATGGTGTGGTGCTGTTTATTTGTGCATCATCAGGTAAGCGGGTTCGGGATCGTGTAACTTTTTATTGTTTGTGTGTAAGTTGGAATTGCACAGATACTCATTCCAAACATGCCAGGATTTAAGATTGGGTATTGATTAAACCAAAAGGTTGCTTGGCAGGAATGTTTCCTTATGTAAGGAAAGAAATTTGCTAAAGGTTTGAGGTAATGTACCCTGCTATTTCCAATGGGATGGAGAATGGTTTATTTTTCTCTCTGTATTGGTTGTTTGTTGCTGCAGGGTGATAGGTTTAGGTCTTTGCTTCTGCTTTATCTGTCATGTCCATGTAAATGTCTCTGCCTCAGTCTCCTAGCCTGAAAATGTGAATTTTAGTTTATGCTGGGGCTTAAAGGGGAATATTTGTAGCAATATGCATTATTGTCTCCATTGTCAAAGTGAAAGCTGTAACACATCCTACTGTATTTACACTGCAGAATGAATCTGCTCTGCAGCATGTGGATGTGGTACCACCTGGAAAACTGGGTGCTGTTATGGACACTGCACTTTGGAGAGATGTGGACAGAAAAGTAGCAAAGTTGATAATAACTGTAGAAAATACAGCCTTTGAGGGAGGTTTAAAAGATTTAGTGCATCTTGTGTATAGAAAAACAAGATGATACAAGATGTGAGTATAGGTTTATCTCTGAGTGTGTGTGAATAATTGCAAAGTGAGCACTTGTTCTCTGTATTTGCCAAGTGTAGCACAGGAATAAATGGGTTTTTTCCATAGCAAGGGAGATTCAGGTTAGATATTTTGGGGATAAATGCTTCCTGATTGTCATGTTCATCAAGAGTAGAACATAGTCTAGAATTAAAACCTGTCATTTCAAACTGCTGTATAAAAACTTTCCAACCTGTCTTACATGTTGCAGTGGTTAGCATTTAGTACTTGGGTTGTTCGTAATGATTTGTGTCAAATTTTGATTGTGGACTGTTAACATGTGAATAAGAGTAGCCCAGTAGGTTCACCAGTGAACAGATATGATCTCAGATTTTGCAGCTCCAGCCCTAGTTTACAACATCCTTTCTTGGAAAACTAGAGAGCATCCTCTCATTAAGAAACCAAGTTATTTGAAAATATTTGTGTATATGTTGACTAAAACTGTACTTTGAAGTTCTTAGAAATATGTGATTGGATGGGGAGGGGGCAGGGCTGTAGTGCAAGGCAAATCAGGGATATTTAATCCTTATGGCTCTACAACACCTGAAAGGAGATTGTAGCCAGGTGGGAGTCAGTCTCTTCTCCCAGGTGTAACAAGTGACAGGACAAGAGGAAGCAGCCTCAAGTTGCACCTAGGAAGGTTTAGATTGGATATTAAAGGAAATTTCTTCACTAAAAGCACTGTCAAGCACCAGAATAGGCTGCTCAGTGCAGTGGTGGAATCACCACCCCTGGAGGTGTTTAACAGCCACGTAGTTGTGGCACTGAGGGACATTAGTTAGTGGTATCTTGGCAGTGCTGGGTTAATGGTTGGACTTGGTGATCTTAGAGGGATTTTCCAGCCTAAGAGATTCTGTGACTCTGTGTTCAAGAGTCTGTGTGCCCTGCCAGTGCACAAAACCTTTAAGGATAGAGTTAGAGAATTAAAACACCCCAGCTGTGATTATTCTCGCTTTTACAACCAATCCTATGCTAAACTCCCTCAGCAGAAACATACAAGGCCAGGAGCTGCAAATTCATCACCTCAGCTGGCTGAAGACTAAGGAATCCAGGGATGGTTTGCATGCTGACTGGTTATATTACTTGGAGACATAAAGAACTGGATCTGACAGATCCCAGCTGAAAAGGGTTTGATAGAAGAACAGAAGCTGAATCTAAATAGTGTATGGACTCTTATATTGCATCTTATTTTTTATTTATATACTAGGTGAGTTTAGAATCATTAGATATTGATTGTGTTAATTAGAAGCATAATTTATGTAGAAGTGCTCAGATTCTGGCTGACAAAGGATTTTCATGCAACAAAAAAATCCTATGGAAAAGAAATAAATGCAGCTTATTTAGCTGAATTTAGTTTGAACTTTATGGTAAAGCTTGTAAAAGTTTCAGTGTAATTAACTGTTTTAGATTCCAGTTACTGGTCCTCTCCCCTGTCTTCCAAAAAGGGGAAGGAAGAAGGTTAAATAAAGACAGAGTAAATACCAGTCCTCAAAAAAAGCCGTGCTAATCCTTGTCCTTACAGCATCCCGTACATGCACACCCATTTCCTGTTGTTAATGTTAAACACATTGAATATAACTTTCATTTCATTGTTCCCTTCAGTGTTCCTTTTACATTACATTGACCGGAAAATCTCCAATCCATCACAACAAGCAGTGCAGAAGCAGAGCCTGCTGGCTGTGGCGAGGGGAGGCTGGCAAGGAGCTGCCATTTTGGCCAGCAGAGATGTGATGACTCCTGGAAGTGCTTAAAAAGTGTGAAAATCATCAGTGGCAGAGATGACCTCGCCTCCATTGCAGTTTTTGCTGTGCTGTAGCAGAGCAGAGTGTGTTTTTTCATTTGTTTGTTTTCTTTGGGATACCAGGAACAAGCAAGTTCTGTTCCCAACACCAGTATGCAGGGCTCCTGGCAGCTGCGTGTGTGCAGGGTGGGGAGCTGGACTGTCCACACTGTGTCCCAGGCTCAGTGCGGACTGTGCAGTGGGGTCATCTCTGGCCAGTTCTCCTGAAAAGCAATAATGTTAAGCATTTTGTGTCACTCTTGAGAAAATGAAACCTGGAATGTCTCTGGTATTCCAAACAGTAGAGGGCAGAGGAAATGTACATGGAAACCTGTTTTATTACAACACTAAAGAATTTTTGGTTGCAAGTTCCTTTTGCCAATATCACAGAAAGAACTGTGATACCGAAATGCAGGGTAGCAGGTTCTGGACTTTCAAAATAATTTTGTGTTAGAATTCACTTTTCTGAGATTATGGTCTCCAAAAGCATATATGATGCATCATTCAGCAAAAAAAAAAAAAAAGCATGCTCTGGGGAAACTTGTTTTAAGATGTTTCTGTGTCCCCATCCCTCAAACTCTTGTCAGTGGTACAGCCATGGAAGTGGGAGATGAACAGGGAAGCTCACTGGTATTGGCATGAAGGTGAGTGACAGGCTGTGGTCAAGAAAAGAGGGCTGACCTTCAAAGGTGGTGGAAGATCCATCTCTTTCTGAAAGGGCTTAAACTCTAGGCAATCAATTGTCACTTTTTTGTGGAATTGTAGTTGGTTATCTTGGAACCAAGCCTCATATTGAACAGGAAATGCAGATATTTCTTGCTGAGGACTGTAGACAGCTATTTGTGTGATTAATGTGTCATATTCTCCTGCTATACAGACTTTCTAGAATTGTGCATTGTATCATTGTAGCAGCCAGGCTCAAGCTCTTTGATTTTTTTTTTTTTTTTTTAATTTTTTTTTTTTTGTGTCATCTCTGCCTCTATTTCGTTTTAGATGCTTGAATGCCAGTGCAGCAGGAGTGTGATATGATGGAAAGTGTGTAATCCTGTGTGAGGCTTGCTCCTTTTTTCTCAGTATCAGTATCATTCTGGCTTGAAGCTGGGTAATGCAACACCACTGCTGTCTCTTCTAGTTCTCTTCTGAACTCTGCTTGGTGGGATTAAAGCCCATCACCTGTGGCAGGAAATGTAAAATTAGTGATTATTCAAGTAACCTTAACAGAAGGTTATTAATCTCTTGCCTAGTAATTCAGCTGGATCCAAGGCATATTTTGTTAACTGAGTAATAGTACCAGGTAAGAAAAATGCTGAAGCTTTCAGACCTTTCCCTTGTATTAGGAAGACTAAACTGGAATGTTTTAACTTTTCTGTTGGCTGGCTGTATCATCTGTTAAACTTCTGGAAACATTTTAAATTGGCCAGGAGAATTGAAACAGTCCAGTTTTAATTTTTTTCTTCTGTCCTACCTCTATGTTTGCATTCCTCTTAACATCTGTTTTGTGCCTCATCCCTGGACTCTGTCCTGACTAGTCCTCCACACCCTGTGGTGTAACTAACTGGGAGCTTGATAACTTTGAGATCATTTGAATGTGATTTGGAATGCAAACAGTGAAAACTTGAAACAGATCTTATAACACAGGAGCAACAGCAGATGGAATTTTTGGAGTCATTAAAGGAATAAATATGGTCTTAGCAAGTGGTACTTTTCAGGTATTTTTAAAGAGAGATCAATGTGTGTGTTGGATGGGTGTGGATGCACTAACAAACTACAAAGAAAAAAGACTGAGAATTGTAGTGTCTGAATATTCTTTTGAATTTACCAGCTTCTGTACATGTTAGAGATTTAAAAATTAGAAGGGTGCTCAGAAGTGTACATCTGTATTTGAGTATACACACGTGGATGCTGCTGATAAGTATTTACACATCAAGAGAATTTATCAACTAACTGGATTAAAAAAAAAAAGTTGTATAAAAACAGTGTGACTAGAAATTCACATGGAAGCCTGGATTATTGTTGTGACTTGATGTCTTTCTCTAAAGAAAGGATATGTTCCTGCCTTATTCTGAGCTGCTTCGACACTGGCTGTGATTCCTAGGGCATCAGGCTGTGGGTGGGAAGGTTCCTTGTAGATGTAGAGGTGCTCTCAGCTGGCTCACAAGATACAGATTGCTTTTTAAAACTAAATGAAAAAAAAATCATGTAATAATACTGCTTTTTATGCAGACATAATCCACCCTTTGGAGTGTGGTTTAAACCTAGCCTGTGATGTTTGACTTTTTATTAAGTATTTGATCAGTTTTCTCCCCTCCTTCCACATTCATCCCTTTTGATTTTATTTTTGCTCCACCTGATCTCTTCAGATTGTTTTTCTTTGGGTAGTTTTGTTTTCTAATTTAGTCTGAAACAGGTATTGTCCCTGATAAAAGTGTACCATAAACTAGAGAGGAACATAAAGCCCAGAGCAGTGAATTCCTTCCTGCCTTTTTCTTAACAGTAAAAATGATACAAAACTTTGTTAGCTAAATGGTTTTTCCCTTTTCTGTATTATTGTAAATTACAAATGTGTATATACATAGATATGCATATAGCAAGTGTATCTATGTATATATGTATATATTTTTATGTTTGTATATACATGCATTTCTACTTATTTACATTTATTTAAATCATCTATTATAACGACATTATTTACAAAGTTATTTTCTTCCAATTAGCAGTATTGAAGTCTGTTCAGGTGTATGTTCTGGAAAGACTTTTAAAAAATATTTTCATATGAAAAAAATCTGAAATACAGACTAATTGAATGGTTTCGAATTTTTCTTTGTTTTGGACTTTTTGTTTTGGGGGCATGGGAAAAGTCTATTTCATTATAATGTATTTCTTTCTGAAAAAAAGGCTTAAAGTTGTTTAGTGTTTGGTTTTGAAATGAGTCTGTCAGTGAAAAAGCTCTAAGAGTATGATGTGCCTATGCAAATAAATTATCTTGAACCATTATTTTGATACCAGTCTGTGTGCAGACACATTTATCAGCATTTAGAATGGACAGGTGTTCTAACAAAAGTCAGCAACTCTTCTGAAAAGCAAGTTCACAGGATGGGTTTTGTCAAGCTATTTTTGTCAATCTTTGCATTTCATCTCCCAGGTGGTAAAGTATAAATCTGTGGTATTGATAATTAAAATCCTGTGATGGAAACTGTGTTAATCCAGCCTTCCTTATAACAATGTCTTATTGCTCTAATTCCTTTAATGAAATCATTACTTTATTATATAATTGGATATCTTACCTTCTCATCTCCTGTGAGATAATTATGGAAAGCAGCTCTTTCCTGCTGTGTTAAGGCCAGGAAGTGTCCTGTCTCTGTAACTGTAGGCACAGCCTTTTGGGCAGTATCACAAACATTAGGGTTCAAGATTATGATACAAGAAGCTTTTCAGCCTAGAGGTACATGGTCAGATGCAGGTAATGCACCTGTGTGGTCAGTCAGAAAACATGAACACATTTCTTATCAGAACATGTACTTGCTGCTATTTTCATGCAGGTGTGTACCCATTTTTTAAGATCTTCAAATCCTGTGCAAAAAAAAAAGAGTTATCGAAATATTCCAAGCTTTCCTATTTTCCCAGCAAGGCAAACAGCTTCATAATAGTTTTCAATTTAGTTTGGTTCATGTGCATACAAATGCAAATAAAGAGGTGCCCTGGGGTGAGATGGCATTTGTCCATTGCTCATAGCCCTCTGAGGAGTTAGCACGGTGTTCTGTGCTCACACAGTGCTGCACTGGGGCATTCTCATGTCAGGGTGTGCTGGGGATGGTGAGGGAGGACAGAGCCTGCCTTGCTGGGGGATACTGCAGTGCTTCCTCACCCAGCCCTGCCCTGGCCTCTGCCAGAGGCTGCCACACCAGGCTGAGCTGCTGGGCTGCTCTGTTGGGAGGTTTGTGTTGCTTTGTGTGCTGTGTGAGTTAAAATATAAAATGGAGAGCAGCAATTAAGGGGTGGTTTTGTGGGATGTGGCAGAGTCAGGGGTCAGCTGCATTGTGCTATGGCAGCTGAGACAGGACCTGTAACCCCTTTGGGGAAAAGATCTTCACAAAGAGCAGGGATTAATTTAATGAGTGCCTTATGCTCCCTGCACAATATCCACTGCAATCTTTGCTTCTAATCCACTTATTATGGGCAGAGAAATTTATCTGTGATCTGGTAGCTCAAATATTGGATTTTTTTTTTTTTGCCATGGAGTTTTGCCTTCCCCTTATACAATGGTAATAGCCCCTGAAACTCTCAGAAATATTACAACATTAATCTTACCTGCAGTAGTTAATATTTAACAGTTTCTATATGAAATTACTGGTGTTGCATACTGAGACTAACAGAATATAAGGAGTACAGTATTTGCAAGCTTCCAGATAACATTTTATTCAGTAGCTTTTATATTGTGTATTACTTTTCAGTAAGTAGATCTAAAAGTGAGGAATGATCCTTTGATTAGCATGGTGAAGTATGAGGTAGAGCAAGAGATCTATTTTGTGGAGGCTGTCCCAGACTTACTCAGTACATAATTGCTTTTCCTGCATTTTACTGACCTCGTCATTGCTTTTGGTCTGTTCATCACAGTTGATACTGATTTGTTCCTCAGAAGTGTTTAGTTATATACCAAAGAGGTTGCCTCTAAATAAGATATGAGAATTTAAATTGCTGCTAACTTCATTTTGTGCTGTGCTTTATGTGAATAGCCTTGCCCTGGATGCTTGTCCTCATGGCCACTGCTTTGGCCATGATACCTCTGTGTTTTGGACCCAGACACCTGCTTTGAACGTAGCAGTTAGAAGCCCACACAAAGTTGTTGTGTAACTTTCCCTCTGCAATAAAACGATGTCCTGCCTTGTTCAAGTTCACTTTAATCCTGTAGCCTTGCCAAGTACACTTGTACTTCACATTGTGTAATTTAGAATCTCAATCCACTTTCATCAGAGCTGGCCCATGTTGGAAGTGCCACCTTCTGTGTTAATCTGTAGCCAGGTGACTGCAGCAAGAATCTTATAATTGGCTGTTTAAGAAATGAGCTGCCTATTTGTTGTGTGTGTGGTCATTTGTTACACTCCATTAGTGGTGAAATCAAGTCTAAGATGTCAGACTTAAAGCAACACCATCCCAAGCTGTGGATGCAGTTACATCCTGTCCATCCATGAACTAGAAGGTTGTTAGTATAGACTCAGGTACACCAGATACATGCAGCATTTTAGTTTATCCTTCTCTTGTAGAAATCTGTATTCCAAATCCAAACACCCTTCATTTTTAGTTAAGGTGTGTCCACTATGTAGGAGGGCTGGTACTTTTCAGTTTTATAATTTCTTTTTGTGAAGTAAAGACTCTGTGTAGACTTAAGTAGAATCAATATGTGATTTTTTGAGTGCAACTAAAGGATGCATGCATTTGGGTCCCCAGAATTCTAATTAGGTTTGAAGAACAGTCTGCAACATGTTCACTAGAATCTTAGGAGATGTTACACTCTGGGCAAAGTACTGACCTGACAGATCTCATCCATGTTTTGTGTTTTTCACAACAAATTCATGTTTGCTAAGCCTAGAATAGTAATTCAGATTAGTTTATCCTGTGGGGAAAAAAACAAACCTTACAAAAGATTGATACAGGATAAGCAAACATAGTTTTATTTCAGATATTTCTGTTCATAGCTCAGTGTGGTCTGGTCCAGAAATTTCTGTGTTCTAGTCAGTCCTTTAACTTGTTGCTAGTAATCCATACTGTAACAGTAAAAGGGATTTGATTGTGCTTAGTCTGAGGGTGAAGAAGTACTTTTCATAAAACAGTTTTCACTGTCTAATGTGGTGACAGAACTCACAGTCCAGTTTCTGGATAATAATGATATTAAAACACAGCTGTTGCTGACTTAGAAATTATTGTTTAAAAAAAGGTACAGAAGTTATTTTCTTAAAAAAGCAAAATTGTATTTAAATGAGTCAAAGATGTGCTGAAAACTGGTGAGTTAATATAAAAGGTTTCAACACCAAGAGTTTAGTTTTAAAACAGTATGAAATCAAAACTTCTGGATTTTGTGATAAATATTCCTTGTCTTTTTGCATCAAAGAAACACTTCTCAGAAACCATATGCTTGACCTAGTAGATTTGAAGTTGCTTCACTGGCTTAATGAAATAAAACCTCCAGGCTTCACAAGAACTGGGAGCATGGGTACTGGGGATGGAGGAGGAGACAACTTTTCTATTTTTTTAGTGGGGTTTGTTGTTGTTGTTGTTTTTTTTTTTTTTTGGGGGGTTTTTTTTTTTTTTTGGGGGGTTTTTTTTTTTTTTTGGGGGGTTTTTTTTTTTTTTTGGGGGGTTTTTTTTTTTTTTTGGGGGGTTTTTTTTTTTTTTTGGTTGTTGTTGTTTTTTTTTTTTAACTAAAAAATACCTGCATTGTGTGCAGCTTCTGCCGTTTAGCTGAGCTTTGGGCATCCCATAAGCTATGAACTCTGTATGGCATCTGTCTGGGTTTTTTGGTCTCTAAATTTCTCATCTTAGACTTCTGTAGACTGGGAAACTAAATCCTAGCTATAATTATGTGTGACTGCTTATCTCTGGTTGACAGTGGAAGACAACACAGCTGGATAAATAAGAATCACGTGTTCTGTATCTTCTCTTGTTTCCTGAATTTTCATGGCCTGGTGGAAAATGCAGAGCTCTGTTAAATGACATTTCATACTTATTTGAAATGCATGAAGATTAATCTTGTGGTGAACCTGTGAAATGACACGAGGGAGGGCTTGCCATTTGCAAACCCAAAACCTAAATATAGAGCAGAATGCAATCACTGACATAGAAAATGAAACCCCAACATACATTAATGTAATTCCTGCAGTACTTTTCACCTTTTATCCTCACTATTGACTGTCTGGGGATAGGACTTAATTGCTGAAGGTAGCCTTTGAAAAATCGTAAGTATGGGCTTTCAGCACAAAATATGAGTCTCTTCCTGACAGTCTCATTACTTACAAAAGTTCATATCAAGTGCCAAAGTACAGTTTCCAACATAGAATAATTTTAGTTCCAACTAAAAGTATAAGTAATACTTATATTTTTAGTTGGAACTAAGCTTCTTAACTGAAGAGAACCTATCTGAGAAGAAAAAGGAACAGCATTCAATTCACTGTGTGCTAATAGGTAGCTTTTCAGCTTGTGAAAATAGAGTTTATATTCACATACATGGTGATTATAATGATGATGAGAGAAAATTAACTATATATACGCATATATTTATGTGTATGACATCATGATGTAAACTTGTTTTGGGATCAAGCCAATGGTAGTTGGGACTGTTCATCAAAACTGAGCTTTCTTTTCATTTTGCTTTATAGAAAAAACGGAAACAGAGTACTCAAGATGAAGATACAATCAGTATCTGCAGCCTGGATACAAGTGTGAGTAATTTAATTTTCTTTTTGCCCTCCCTCTCTACCCCCTAAAACTAAAATATGGCTGTTAGGAGTATTCTGAAATAAGCCTGCTACATCTTCTTAGCTCTGTTGTTTTCATACATAGCATAAATAACTTGTTCTGCTTGTTATAAAAAAAAAAAAATTTGTTCTATTACTGCTCTCATTTTCTGTATTAAACCTTTAAAAGAAAAATGAAGTCATAATCTCTTATTAGTAAATAATTATCATGATAAAAGGGCTTTGTGAATGCAGGATTTAAATACAGACCTTTTATACTGTTGAATGGGTGTATGAGAAGTTCTATTTCAGTTGTCAGTGGTGGTTAATGCAAGCTGTAAGAACCAAACTCTTACTGTTGGTTATGGTAGATGTTGAATCAAAGTATTAATGAGGGTAATTGGACAGTAAACTGCAATGTGTTTTTCCTGTAAAGTTGTGACATAAAGGTACACTTGAGATTATAGTTTCAAATCCTTGCAACTAAAATAGAGGTAGGAAAACTTGCCATTCCTTCTGTTCAGTGTTATCATCAATATTTGAGGTGTTCTTTTCACAGTCAGCTGTAGACCTCTCACATAGTACAGACAGAAAAAGTAATGGAAAAAATAGAGAATAAACACTGCTTGTTACAACAGTTTTATTTATTAGCAGGTGTCAAAGCTAGTGCTGTGGTTTCTTTAATGATCAGATGTTAATTTTGGTTTGAAGTATACCTGTTCTTTGAAGAATTAATTACATTTAAGGGCTCACCTGCCTGGATGGCTGCAGACAAACACAAGCACCAAGTGAGCTGGGTGGAATGCAGCACTATTCTGGAAATCATAAACCCACAGTAGCCTGACCTTGTCTGTGAGCTAATACTTTAATGTTAGTTAATCCCATCAGACCTTACATTGGGCCCAACTTCAAAGGAATTGTTATTCCTTTAAAGGAGTTGTTCTTCAGGGAAAATTGGAAATCGTTGACTATTTATGATGATTTTGGACACATTGATCGTTTTGTAGATGCTTAACTGATCTGGGATGGAAAATGCTGGATTTAACTGTTTTTATGTTTATGATTCTGGAAAATTGTGTATTTTATTCTTCTGTGATTAATACATTTAGTTAAAATTCCCTTGTGTAGAATCTGTTACACTGCTGTAGAAATACTTGGATGATACAGCTTCTCCTTTGGCTAATAGCTAAAGATTTAAATTTTGCTTGAAGGGAACAGTTTCTGCTAATAGAAAAACTCCTGGAGGAGGGTGATCTAAGGTGATCTTACCTCTGAGCTTGCCCCACAGAAATACAGACAGAGTACCGAGCAGAGTGAGGTTTGTGGTTTACTGATGAGCAATAGATACAGCAATAATAATAGTAATGTCCTTCATTTGCAGTTATTAAATACCACTTAAACTTAAGTAATTCACTAAATGTTGATCTATAAGACAATGACAAAACTATTGAATTTGGATTTTCATTAAAAGATTTGTAAATCCCTACTTTAGAGGGATCTTGTCAATAAAAACGTGTCAAGGGCTGTTAAGAAAACTATTCCCGCTGTCATCAATGCAGAACTTTGCTGTTTAAATTTAAATGCATGTTGTAGGCTGTATTAGGAAATAGGGGTGAGAAATTAATGGGTGAAGGAGTTTGGATCTTTCCTTACGGTGCTTCAGAATCACTCAGACGAACAGGGTGGGGAATATACCATGAGGATATAAGGGGTATGCATTGTATCTTGAAGAATGATCAGTTTATTTAAATATACAATTTATATAAATACTAGTTGATTTAACTTCAAGCCTGTCACCCCTTTTTTCTGTTACCCAGAAGTGCTGGTTGATTTATGCTGCACACACTATTTTGTCTCTTGGGTCTTTGAAACTTACTTTGCCCTGAACTCTTCTACACTGCAATACTACAGGTTCCTGTTCAGCAGGTGATACATATTGTGCCCTCACCACTGACAGGAATTGCTTTTAAGACCAGTTTGCCTCTGGCTGTGACAGGAAACTTAAACTGTCATGGTGACTGACTTGGAGAGGAAGGAACCATTGGTTAAGAAAATAAGCCTGGCATGTGAATTCAGAACAATACCCTCAGGTTTTTCAGCTTCAGGTGATGGTTCAAGTGTGCCCATCAAAACTTGGTGCTGTTGATAATAAAACAAGTTGGGCAGGAAGAGTTCACATTTTCTCATGACTTGTCTTCTTGCCCATTAGATTACCATCCCCCCCAGTAAAGGAGGAATGTCACCTTTGTGAGCCTCCTTGATATGGCAAATAAACTTTTGCTTTTCCTTTCACATCATATTTTTCTTATGATTAATGGTAAAGACAGTGCTGAGGATGCAACTAGACTGAATTACCAAGTGTCTCATGTGATTAGAAAATCCTGGAGGGTCTTCCAATTGCACTGTGGAATGTTGTAGCACAAAAGGGATGGTTGGAATCCAGCAGTTCATGGCTGAATACTTACCTGTAGAGGCATTTTGTTCTCTGTGTGTGCTTAAATGCTATTTATATTGAGTAGAGATGTGTCTTTTTGTGTTTTGGGTTTTGATTTTAGAGAGCCATAGCTGACATTAGAGGTAATTCAAGATTCCTGTTACAAGGAAGAGTTGTCTGTCTTTTGTTCTCATGTTTGTGATGGCAAATTTCAAAAAGGAAAATGTCAAAAATAATCAGTTCACACCTCACAGAAACCAGCTGTGGTGGTGTCATGCAGAGTCACTTTTCCTTTCTCTCTTGTTCTCTACTCCTCACATACAAAGTAACTTGTTCCCAAAAATGTAGAGGGGGCTGAGGAGAGGGGTGAGAAGGGTCTAGAATAATTAAAAGTTTGGACCAGTTTCTATTTAAAAAACCAGTCAAATATACTGGAGTTTAAATAAACTGAAATCAAATATCCTGGGAACAAAATGGCACATGGTTAGTTCCACGAGAAATGGTCCCTGTAAGGTTATTCCTTCTCCTGGGAATAAGGGCACAAAATAAAGCTGTTTGTGGGTTCCTACCAAAGCAAGAGCGATGCCATTTCACCTACCACACAGTGGCACAATTCTGGCACAGGCTGCTGTGGATACCAGAGGTTTTGCAGGAGTTCAAAAAACAAATAGGGTAAATTGATGTAAGAAAAAACTGTCACGAGCTATTAGACTGAGTGAAGCCATCCATCTGAGAAAGCCCTTGAAGCTGCATATTTCTGAGTCTGGGAGAGCAAACTACTTGTCTGTCACTAGGTGTTTACTCTGCTTTCATACACTGCCCTGGACAGGTTTTTTTCTCTATTGCTAGAGAAATGGTGCTGGCCTGAGAGCCTGTCATGGCCATTCTCAGGAGACTTTGATCAGCCCAGTGCAATACCTTCTTTTCTTCCAAGCAATGACAGTTTTGAAATTACTTATTGAGGGCTCTATGCTTAATTGGAGTCTTTGGATGTAAATAATTAAATGTTCAGGTTCCTTTGTCTAGCAACTCTCTTATGCTCTTGAAAAGATGTGCCAAATTGTTTATATGTATACCTTCAATGAATGCATTTATTTTCCAGGGCTAAGAATAAGAAAATTTGAATGCCTGTGTTCCCAATGATGAATTCAGATTTTCGGTGGGATAATGATAGATCTTTAAATTTTTACAGATACTAAATCTCTCAAGCTGTGTAGTAAAATTGGTTAATTTTTATTAAGTATTGTATGCATTTAACAAATCAGTATGTTAGGCTCTCCTGTGCAGCACACTGTCTGGTTTGCATGATGAGATGAACAACTCCTGGTCTGGTCAGTTCTCCAGCTCTCTGAGCTGCTGATGCAGAAACCTTGTGGTGCAATCACTCTGCACTGGCTTCACAGGCATCACCTCAGGGATGTACCTCGTTTTTGTGCTTGGCAATGGAAAGAGCTGGCCATCTTTACTGTCTAATGATTCCAGTTTTTGCAAATGTATCTGGTGGCCACCGTTGTCCAGGAGAGGGTGGGGGGGATGGCAAAGAAAGAGGATATTAACTATTTAATGACTGGATTGCTTCCTACCTTGGAAAGCAACATCCATATTGGTCTCCTGCCAATTACATCATCATGTGTCTACAATCTTTTTACAAAAATAGATTTAAATTTTTTTTCTACAACTGACCATTGCCAGACATACCTGTCTTTTCCAAAAGAATAAGTCATACTGACAGAATTTCCTTTCACAGGAAACATTACTTGGAGCTTTGCTGACTCAGGACAAGGACTGGTAACCTAAGCATGTTAAATCATCTTTGTATTTGTTTAGTGATCTGGACTGGCATTGAGGCTTCAGGAGTTGATAAACTGGCTTATTAAACTGAGTGGTTTGACTTGGCTCATTTTATTGCCAGCTTAAAGAAGTGGATTTGTAAATCTCCTCAATGTCAAATAGTTTGTGATAACTTGTGACAGATGTGGCCAGCAGACTGTGAGGGCTGAGTGCATGAATATACAAGGCCACTGTGGTTGGAAGTTTGTATTTAAAGGGAAATGTGTGTGATATCTGACATGGCTTTGTTCATGTTGGGCTCCACTGGGAGGCTTAACACAGCCAATGGACTTCAGTCTATGCAGTTAACTCAGCCAGTGGTGTTTCATGCTTGTGCTCTTACAAGAGTGATAACTTCTTAATCTGTGTATGCATACTGATTTACAGACATTATGTAATTAACATGGCTTACATAAACTTCAAATTTTATTGGTAACCCTTTAAAGACTGAGGAATTGGGGCAGGTAAAATGAGACAGCTTGTAAGATCATAGAGGGCAAAGTACTTTTTTGTATTTAAAACACCTGCATGAGCTCTGCTCTGTATTCCTCTTGTTGCAGACAGTCTCTCCTTAGTTAAATTATGTGCAGCTTCTGGATTATTTCTGTCTGGATTTTGTTCCTCGTTGTGCTGTGACTTTTGTTTTTTCCTCATAACCCAACTTTGAAATGTGGTTCTTCATTCAGTGCAGATGTTCTCGTGAGCCTGGTGCAGCACTAGAGAGTTGTGCTCCTTACTCAGGCCCAGGCAGCTGGTTCTTTAGCTGTATTCCATAGCTATTAAGTGTAGTTAATACATCACACTGAGCAAAGTGGTGGTGAGCACTGTTATGTGGAGATTATTGCACAGAGCACTCAGCGAGGTACTTAACAGCAATGCATTTTTAGTGGCTATTGTGAGAGGGATAACTGCAAAGGAGTTGAAATTTTGTAATGGTGATGATACCACGTGCCTCGTATGTCTGAACTCCGTAAAGTCATAAGTAACTCAGGAGATGTCCAGAACAAAAAACTGGTAAAACCTAACACAAAACTTGGACTTTTCAGAATAAAATTATACTTGAGCAAAATTCCATCCAGAATCAGGGCCTTGGTGTCCAGTTCTCCTCTGCGATTTGTTGTATGCAGATTTCTTGTAAACTCATGGAAGTTGCTGTTGTTGTTATATTGAGAAGGAACATACAACAAATACATGATGAACTAGACATGTAAAACAGTTTCATAAACAAGGTAAGATTTCAGAAGAGCTATTTATTTTTGTTATATAGAACAGTTATCATTACTGAAATTTAAGCTCTGCCAAATAGTCTCTTGCTATTGAGTGAAATGGAAATGTCTTACTGCTCATTTGTCTGCTTGCAAGTTAATAAAATATGTCCTGGTATAAAATACAAACAAAAAGGTACCCAGACTTAAACTACATTTGCATACACTCGACGAGAGTCCATTAATTTTGATTGCTTTTAGTGCAAAGTGATCATTTATTATGTATTTAATAGTCAATATAGCTGAAGCATTATTTGACCTTATTAAACTTAATTATAAACTCAATTATATTTGATTGCTAAGGTATGGCAAGCTAGCTTTATAAGCTTAGAGAGGATTACTTCTACATTAGCTTATCAGAGTCAAGATAATTAAAATATATATTGTATCTGGGTCTTTTATAAACTGTGGTCTGTTGCATGTTCGTAATATATCGTAGCTTGCCCAGTAAGATGTGTACAATATGTTTGAATTATTCATGACCTTTGAATTTTGCTGTGCAGCAGAGTGGTCAGTGCTCATCTGGATTCAGACTTCATTATACAGTGGCTGTTCTTAATCCATTATTAATCCCTCATATGATTGTCATAGACTATACCCTGTCACACCCTGTCTGCTGCTGGCATTATTTGTTCTGTATCTTAAGGCTCTGTTTTGTTATTGTCTTGCTATTTCTCATTAGATAAGGCCTACAAGTGCTCTATTGGAAAAACATAAAAATTGCTGGTCAGGCTGCATTATCCCCCCTCTGCATTCTAGTTTGATCTCAGAGTTCCTGTGTAGTTATACAATTACTCTTTATTTATATGAACAACTTCTCAGAATTTGGCTAATTGTTCCAGTAAATCTCATGCGTTATTTTGGTGAAGACAACAAATATGTGATGAACTCTGACATCTTCAGTGCAAATCTGCATGTACAAATATGCCAAACCTTTGGAAACACACACCAAACAATCTTGAAACAGACTTGGGAACTGAGTAAGAAAATGTTCTCTTGTATGTATTCACCTGGTTTCTAGAAATTAAAGCTGGTCTATAAATACCTTAAATGAAGTATGATCATTAAAACTAACTCTTTTTTGTGGTTTAGCTCAAACTGTAGGAGAACTTGCTGGCAACTGTTTGTCTGATCCTATTTAAATTCATGTGCAAGGCATTATTTGATACAACATCATCAATTTGTTGTATATGCCATTAGCTTTACTTTGAGATTCTTTATTTATATAATTCTTGGCATTCTGCAGTCTCTGAGGGGAAAGTAAAGCCACAAAATGGTTTTGCTGGGGGACTTGTTGGGGAACTTTTGTTGGGGAACTTGTTGGTTCCTAGAATATGATTTTTCTTCAATATTGTTTTTCCTGATGAGGCATGCTCAGTGTTACTGTTCTGAAACTGAAATATTAATAACTGTGGAGCAAAAAAGATGTGATAAAACCCCAAGCATGATGGTTTTCAGACACTGCAAAGCTATCCCTTATACTTTTGGCATGGGGTTTAGTTTTTGATCAAATCTTAGATTATGAAAAAGTCTTGGGAACTGTGCAAGACTTCTGATACAAATCTGGGAACAGGCTATACCAGTTCTTAGACTAGGTGTGGTTTGGTGAGATGCCAATTTTTTCTTCTCTTGCCTATACTGACAAAAGAGTTGAAAAGGAGCTAAGGTTTTGCCTCCAAGTCAGAAAGGTTTCATCCAAAACATACACTCAGTCAGACTTAGCTCCCAACAGCAGCAAATTACCTCAGTGAGAAATATATGAGATGAAAGATAACTTTACCATCAGAAATATGAAGATTTTGTTATTCTTATGATATTTGCATGTAACACTGTTTATCTTTCTGATTCAGTCAAAAGTAGTGTACATAAGTCTGTGTTCTATTTCAAAGACTTGCTTTGTGTAGTAATAGCAGTTTAAGTTATGATATCCTACCATAATAGAAAATGGCAATTGAAGTTTGAATTCAGTTTAAATTACTTTTGGGTTACAGAAACAGGCTTAACATTTGCTTATTTTCCACATGGCAAACTGGGAGCATTTGTGAACTGAAATTAGCCAGATGTTATTGGCAGCTATGAAGTTGGATATCTGTTAAGCAATACAAGTGGTGGTTGGTTTGATGAAGATTTGCAGAGGAGATTTTCATAATGAAATTGAATCAAATAATGAGTTACTGTAATTTGGTTTATTTAGAGGTCAAAATAAAAGCTGGCATTAGTTCTATAGAGATAAATATTGTATAATGACATACATTTTCTGAAATTAAGTTTTATACATCATTATTGGTAACTGTATTTTATATTGAATTTATAATATGGACTGTGCAGTCATAATTTTTAAGAAAATGGTAGACACCATGTAAGCAATGTGCTGTGTGTGGCCTGGAGCCAAAGAGTTGAGGTTTTTCAAGTTATGTTAAACTTTTGACTGAAGCAGTCTAGCTTTATTCTATGGAAGAGGGGAAGGATGGCCCATTTATCCTCAAATAATATCCACTGGAAGTGTTTGACATAGTCCAATGCTTACTGAAGTCTTGAGTGGAAGCCAAGTCAGGATTTCATTGAATTAGCATGGCTGTATAGTTAAAGTCCATAAATTTCTCCAATGCCAGCTACATCTTGGCTGTGTCTCTATAAGTGACCAACCATAACAGGAAATTAAGTTTGCACACAAATACACCAGGATGCCTCTGTACATCCTAGCATTAGGACAGGCCTTGTGAGGGCATTGTCCCATCCATCTCCTTGTGGTTGAATCAAATTATAATGAAATTATTCATTACAGATAGTTTTACATGGTCTTTTTTAGAAGCCTCTACTACTTCTGCAGGCAATCCAGCCTAGAGCTTCTCAGCATTCAGATCAGTATAAAATCTCCTGAAAAGGTATGGGCAGGGGATCCTACACTGTACTTTTTACTGTAGCCAAGACCTACAGATAGTCAGTTCTTTCAGATTATGCCTTTTCCTTAAGCAGGTCAAAGGAGGTATTTTTGTTTCAGCTGATGTGAAGTTAAAGTAATTTTATCAATATATTTAGGTGATTTTCATTAAACAATAGATAATGTCTGTCTTTTGAAGAAACCTCTTATACTAGGCTTGGTCTTTTTTTAAAAAAGCTGCATCTTAGCAGGAAAATCATTATCAAGTAACTTCTTCAGCAAGAGCTTAGCAACAGGAAAAACAAAGACAAGCTTTTTGTTAAAAATTTTCTAGTAGGTACTTCCTAATTTTAGCTGGTGAAAGTAGTTTTTTAAAAAAAAAGAGATAAGAAGTTTTATTCAGATATTTGTGGTTACATGGTCTATTTGACTTGTTTTTATTCCATCATGAGCATTTTCTGTGTACCCTTCAGTGGATCATTGAACTTCTCTCTTGATCAGATCCTTATCTGAAAAATGCAAGTAATTATGTGTGTTTGTTTTCCTAACCTGCTTTGAGACCGAAGTGCAGAAATTCCTGGAGGAGTGTTCTGCACTGCCACTGCTGTGACTGCAGTTGGAAGGGCACATCCCAAAGCAGGCTGTCAGCCAAGGCCACTCCAGTGCAGAACAGTGTAGGGAGACATAAGCAGGTGAATCTTATAACAAAGAAGTGTAACGTAGTTTGTCATAAAAGTTTCATACTTTTCTCTGGGGTAATCCTAGAATGCTGTGGTAATGCCAGAATAATCCTAGAAAATTATCTCTGCATAGCAGTGATTTCTCAATTTATTTGGTAGCCTTTAGGTCCTCTTGTCTCTTAGAGAAAAAATTTTATTATTTTTTCTAACATTGTGTTATTGCTGTAAATCTGTGATCAGGACAGCTGAAGGGTATCTGCTCACAGCTGCTGGCTCTGTTATGCACCTGCACCCTGTTCCCTTTCCATGTGTGGAAAGCAGCCAGGAGGGGAAAGCCCCCAGCAAACAGAAGCTTAAAAAGTGTTTCTAAATGTTCTAAGAGTGTTTTACAAAAAAGCATAATATGTTATTTTTTACAAGTGTATGAATGTGTTTGTCAATAAAATACTATCTACCGCTGATGACAAAAACTGCAGAAAAAAGAGATTTAAAATTTGCAGGATACTACTCTTGGGGGTTAAGATATGCCCGCTAAAGTACAGAAGCCTGAACAAGAGTATCTTGCAAAGTCATCCCACTTGGATGAGGACAGAACATATCTTGTGGTAACTTCTGAGATATTTACAGTTATTTGAACTTTTTATTTACATGACTACAAAAATTAGTCAGCAAAAAATTAAAAAATTTTGCTGTAAACCTGCAAGGTTCATTCACGCAATTCTGCATTTGCAGGATAAAATGTGAATCTGCTGCTTTATTAGAGGATTTTTCATTTACTTCCTCTGTACTATCTCCCATCTTATCTGCTAAATCAGCCATTAATTGGATTAAAAGGTCTATTTTTTAATTGATCTGCTAATTCCTAAGGCCATGTTTATGACAATCTAGCTGATATTTTTTTACCACTGTTCTCAAAGAAACCAATACTGAAAGGATCTGACTTTGTCTTGGGAAATGTTCATCCTTTCATCTTCTATTTTGGTACATAAAATATGTTATTTAAACCATATATATTTGCTTTGTACTTGTGGTAGAGGTTGCCCTTTGAGTTATGTTTGCCTCTAAGAGCTTAATCCCTTCATGGAGGAGGGATTGACTTGATTTATCTCAGTAATCTGGCTTCTTTAGTGAACGTTTGATAGAATTGGAAACCAAACTACAATCTTTTTAAAGCTCTCCTTCCTGGAATGCAGGCAGTTTAGCTGCCAGAGATCTTCCTTTGCATTACTTGGAATTTTATGCCATGTTTTTTAAAAGATGCTTAGGTAGTGATGAATGCATTAATCTGCATAGAATTGTCAAAGGTGCAGAAGCGTTTAATTTCCAAACCTGACTGTAGGTAACTTAATACACATTTAAACATCTGTTGCTGTGTGTTTAATAGTTCTACTCAATTTTAACCCACTGTGAG
Source organism: Chaetops frenatus (assembly GCA_013400775.1). Taxonomy (NCBI): domain Eukaryota; kingdom Metazoa; phylum Chordata; class Aves; order Passeriformes; family Picathartidae; genus Chaetops; species Chaetops frenatus. The sequence continues at coordinate 86,586 of VZTR01018534.1, read as the reverse complement.
AATGTAATTGACTTTTGATTTGATTTTCTAAAAGTGTAATTCAGAAGACACCAACAGTCCACTAGTCTGGCTTTTCTTTAGCATATTGATTAAAAACACTCTATGAATTTTTGTGTATTTCCTCTTAAAACTTAAAATTTGAAAATTTTCCCCTCCAAATTACCTACTATACTGAATCATGTTTGTAAAGAAATGTAAATTTGTCATCGTTGTGTTCAGAATAAACTTGATTTTAATATATGCAGGGCACTCACCTGGTGAGGCATGGTACAGCACGAGTGACTTATCTACTTGATAAAGTAAAACAAAGCATTATGGTGCTGTTGTGAATATTAAGTTTATCCTGTATCAGCTGCCTATTACTGGAATAAATTTCCAATTTATGATGGTTTAGTTTTACAGTTCTGTGGATAAACAACTGATTATGAAAGCTTTAAATAATTCATATTACATAACACAAGAATGTGTTCCTGCTGGTGTAGCTGTGTAGGGACCCTGATAATTACAGAGTGTCCAGAGCACTGCTAGAATTACAATTCACCCACTTAATGCCAAAGTTCTAATTCTGTGGTTTTGCTTTTCAGTGTTCAAGGTGAGTTCTTCAATGAAATGTAAAAACTGACTAGGTGTTATTTTGCCTTTCATGAATCCTCCATCTTTCAGGAGATCTCAGTGGCTTTGTTGTAGCTTTGAATTGTGTGACATGCAATGGGAAGGTGGGATAGCTGAGGCTTAAGTAGATAAGCTTGGTCAAGATCTTTTGTGTTCTTGTCATAGCAGTTACTCTTCTGCAAAGGTTAGTGAAGACCTTTCAAACCAAATGAAACTAATTATACACTTCCAGAACTTCAATAATGAACAGAATAAATGTAAGCCCTTAGCCAGAGGGGGAGAAGCTGGCAGTACGTTTCTTCTTCCTGTGAAATGAATGGAATTCCTTCCAGAAACCATTGATTTCATCTAAGGAGTAGGAACCCAGATTGTGTGAAATATTAACAAAGACAGGTTGTGAGTTTGAATAGGCATATGGTCTTATTTACTGCTTGTAGATATCTTTGTATCAGATCTTTCATCTTCTAAATCAGATATTTTTTGTCTAATTTATATCTATTGTTGGATCCATAGGTGGTTAGGGTTGTGTATGTAATGGAATGTGAACAGGATGAGACTTTGGAAGGGGCAAATTGTGTGAACTGGGTTTGTCATGAGAGCAAAAAAGACATTCTTGGGGAGTCTACATAAGTGTTTGTTATACTATTTAATAATTAACCATTAATTAAAGTTCTGAAAGTATTTGTAGGTAGTACAGAGTAGTTGGATGCAGTGTTTCTTCTTTTGGGAAAGCTCCATAGTTGCTCCTCAATTAAGACAAATGAGTCAACTTTGAGGCATAAAGCTGAGAGTTGTCAGAGCCTTGTTGTATTGGAATATGTTGTTTACATTGTTATTTATTGTATGCATTGTATTATTTCTGGGAGATGTCTTGTTTCATATTCTGGTGTTTCTTGCTTACAGCATGTTAGCTGTGCTTCTTTTGTGGCTTTTTTCTTTTTTACCATCACTTAGAATAACAGTGACTTCCTGCACTCTGTATGAAATGTGCTCTGAATTCAAGCAGTTTGAGTATTTTGATGTTTGAAGACATTTTTGCTTTTAGACTAGAACCTCTTGTCTGAATAAGCAGCTTTTTATGCCCTTTTCTGCTCACATGAAGTTTTTAACACTTACGATAATGTACTTGCTGCCCATATCTATGTGGAATTGGCCAAGGAAGTGATGTGGAGGCTAGGTTTGACACTGCCTGAAGTTAAAAGTCTGTTTGTGGTTACAGAATGTATTTGTCATCAACTTCATGTATCACTTACCTATTCTCTGGCTTGGTTTTGTTGCTTATAAAATGCTGATGAACTTATTTTTCCTTAGTGGTTCTAAGAAAATTTATTCATCAAACCTAAAGGAACATGGAAATGTTACTGAAATGGAAACTACTATTCTTGTAGTCATTTTTGACGTAATGGAATTGAACTTGGTCTGGTGGCAGAATTTCAGGACCTGCTTTGGTTGAGACAGTCTTTTGATGCAGGATGCACAGCTGTAGAATAAGCAAAGTAAAAGCAGTGCCAGGAAGTACTTCAGTACAAATCTGTTAAAATCAGTTTACTGCATGAAGTCAATGGTCTTCTGTCACATAGTAAGAAGGAAAAAAACCCACCCAAACCCCCAAAACAATAAGACCCCACTAGAGCACAGCTAAGTGTACTGATCTCTGCCAGAATACTTTCTAGCCAGTGCCTGCATCAAATTCTCACTTGAACTGTTCTGCACACAAGCTTTAAAAATGTCATTTACAGAAGTTCCAAAATACACTACCTGGTCAGGGACAGCTAATATTTGTTGCCCATTTGTTGCCATTGTCATTCATCATTCCTCTACCTTGTTTTTTTAAATTCAGTCATTTTTCTAAATGTAATCTTGGGTCATAGGTAGGATTAGATGCCTAACTGGCAACTTTTCCCTAACTCTTCAGGAAGCTAGGATAGTTTGCCTCAGGAAAAATAATTTTCCCTGTGTGGCATCCTGGCAGGGAGACTTTTTCTTTCCTGTGTCTAGAGGTATGACATGACACGATATGAATGATTGTTCCCTTCCATTAAACGAGATGCCTTGTTCCCAAACCAATTTCTTTAGCAGCAGTAGTAGAGCTATACTCTGATTCTTACTGTTGTCATATTTTAGTGGTTTTTATTTACATTAGCAAAAAACAAATAATGTCAACATATTAATAATTTTTCATGTATTAGTTAAGCAACAATGTATCTCTTGCTGAATATATTTTCTCACGTTTGTCACTTCTTACTGCTCTTTAAAAATAACTTCCTCTTTGTGGTGTTCACTTAAGTAGGCTAAAAAACCCTCTACAAGTGAGAGATGTGGATTAGGACATCTTACAAAGTAATTCTTAGCACTAAACAGACCACAAAGTGGTAAATATACGAGTGCTGGATGGATTTACTGGTAAAGCTCTCATCTTCTAGTTTCCTTTTAGTGACCTTAGTTTAAGAAGCAAATAATTGGTGCATTCATCAGCATTCAGGTTTTTTTCTTGTAACCTGACGTGTGAGGTCACTCCAAAAGGTAAACTTGTATGCAAGTAGGAATGGGAGAGTTGATAAAGCCTTTATGAAACAGTTGCTATGGTATATGCAGGTACAGCTACACTGGTAATGAAAATATGACAGATTTTATTTTGCCTTGCATCACTTTCCACTTCTTAGAAGTAACTCCAAAAAAATTAGTTGAAATTTTTCATTGGGTAAAGAAAAAGGAAATGGAAGAAGGAACAAATTGTTAGTGGCAACATTAATGTCTTTTTTTCCGCTAAAAGAGCATCAGAAAAACTAAAATGTTACGGCTCTTCCATGTGGAAGCTTCTATATGTAAAAAGTAGGTCTTATTCTTGGGGATTGCAGCAGCTAATGAAGGAACTCTTTATTGTTTTCAGACTACTGTAATTTCCTGATATGGAAACACTTTGAGCCAGCCAAGCTTGAACTTGTGAGTTTGGAATGGCATTACCTGACAACTGCTTCAATGGCTTCTTTCTCCTTTATAGAATTAATAACACTTCAGTTAATGCTTATGTACAGCAAAACTGAATCAACAGCAACTCTGTGAGGCTGTGAATGGCTGCAAGTTCCCTGTGAGCAGCAGTCACTGGCACTCTCAGGTTCTGGTAGGTATTATTTATGTAATGCAGCTGTAAATTTACTAAAGTAATTTGTGCTGATTTGTTCAGGTACATCATTTGTGAAGGAATCAGGTGCTGCTTTGCAAATACTCTGTCAGAATAGTTAAAGCAGAACCCAGTGCTAAAAATGCACATGGACTATCTACTGTTACTTAACAACAAAAATAAACGGAAGGAAATGCTCCAAAAATAACTGGGACTTTTTTTTTTTCTCCAAAGATTTTTCTTTAAAATACAGAAGTTAAATATCTGGCCTCATCTATGGGAAGGTAGCTTGTGCTGAGCACTAAGAGCTGATCAAGAGGAAAGGTTACAGAAATGACATTCCTGTCATGAGTCAATGAATCCATGGACTTGATGCATTCCTGACCCTGGCTTTCCAGCTGAATTAGTATTTGAAATGCTGATACAGGAACTGAGAGATTCCAGCTGAGACTACTTGGAACAGCCATGTGAATTTAGACAGAATATTTAAAATAATTCTGAGACAAAAAAAACCTAAAAATGGCACAAGCTATTGTTTATTAGGTAAGATAACTATTCTTACTGTACCTACTTGTTCAGGCAATAGCTTAGCAGCAGACTGAGACCCAGATGGTACCAGTGACTGCCAGAGGCACCCTCTTGTCTTTGTTAATTGGCATTTGCCTTTCCTGTTTTACCTCTCCATGTTTTGCAGCAATAAAAGAGTATTAAAGCAAGCAGCAGTGTTTTTCGACACTGCTTGCCGTGCTTAATTTTGTGCTGCATTCGAGTGTGTGCTGGTTCCACTCCATTAATTAATTCCAGGCTGCCAATTATGGGAGGCAGCTGAAATACAAACCTTTTCTCCGTGCTGACACCTCCCCTCCCCCTGTCAGGTGTGATAGCTGAACCCTGCGTGACTCAGTTGAACAGGAAGAAGTAACACTTTGAGATGTAATTAAGCCAACGTGTCTTTAAAGTTTCTTCCCCATCCCCCTCATCCTCCGGCTATTTCCTGATACATTTTTGGGGCCAACTTCAGCAAGTTTAGGAAGGAACAGGTTTGGAAAACAGATGCATGCTTCCTGAAAAGAACCATTAGAAACTTCCAGCTAGTTTCACAAACAAGACATAATCCTGACCCTATAAGAACTGAATACAGTAGGGAAGAAACTGTGGTCTTAGGTATTGGAATTCATTCACGTATGGAAAAACATTTAACAAAATGATTATGTAAGAATCTTAAAAACTATGATCAAAGTGTTATCTCTTAGAAATGTTTCCTTAGTGTTCTTGCCCTTTTTTTCACTGGTGAGTACTGGGAGGGGGTGGGGGTTGGGCATTGAGTGTCATTCAATTTGCTTATTTTATTTTGTTCTTTTTTTTCAATGTGAGCTGTTCAGACACTTTGAGTATTGGTCGCCTCACAAATACAGATGCTACCAGTTAGTAAAAAGGTCTGAAAAAGTGGTCCTGAGACTATGGATGGCAGACAACAGTGTCTCAGAGATCACCTTAATGATTCTTGTAGCCACATGAAGGAAAAAAAAAAAATTCCTAATTACAAGCCTGAAGTTGTTGGTAAGCACACCACTTGCTTAATATTGTTGTCCATGATCCTTAAAATTTGGGATCATTGGTACAAAATCTGTGCAGTTCTTCTTTACAAAGATTGTCCAGAATTCCTGGGTCACTTGCCTGCAAAATATGCTTACAGAGATAACTGTACATGGGTATTTTGATATGCTTCTGTAAGGTTAGAGAGAGGATGAGAAACACTGGATAGTATTTTTGATGTCATTTTTCAGCATAGTGTTTGGTGACATTTTCCTACTGAGTTGGATAGGAAGTGATAGTGAAAGCTGCTTATCTACTAACAGCAGAGATAGAATCTGGGCTAAAGATTTCCTTCTTTCTAGTTTCTCTTTTTGCAAGGAATATCTCTGTAGTAATTTATTAATTGGGTTTATCTCTGTTACTTTTGAAAATTTGCAATATCTCTCTCAAAACTGCTTTCTCATAATCTGGATACAAATGTAAAAATTGGCTAACAGGATTTTTGATGGCTTTGGACCTTGCAGAGGATGGGGGGATATTACAATTCCGACAAAAAAGTTGGGTCAGAAGCTGACCGGTTTAGAGATTTTTGCTGCTCAAATGCTGCAGATGTTGAGAAAAAATGTGAGAGCAGGCAATAATCAAAAAATCCAAACCTGTACACCACAAACAAAGCAACCTTCCCTTCTCGAGCTATTGTATATTGGGGAAATAATATATGAATCAAAACTCTATTGTAGATACACTCTAGGTATGTAAATGTATAACTCAGGACAAAAGAAGTACTAGTAGGGTAGGTAGCAGTTGTAAAACAAGTGCAAAGCATTAGACTGTGCCTCCCATAAGATCTGTTGCCTGGTTATTATTAAATCTTTCCCATATGAGCAAGTAATATCAGACTGGTGATTTAGTTTCATAGAGATCAGGGAGGCTGCTTGTGTTCAAAAAGGTCTTTGTAGCTTCTTATTTCAGCTGTTTGGCTTATTCATGTGATGTGGTTAATATATCCTGCAAGGACACATTTTAATGCACATCTGCTGTTAGATAGCATGTACTGAAACAAATTGCACTTCCTGAGCTAACAAAATAGGTGGATTCTTACTGTGGCAAAACTGCAATCATTTGGAATAGATATCTTTTATTTTAATAAAAGTACCAGATCTAGAGGAAGCAATTAGGAATGAAAGCTGGTAGTCTCTAATTGTTTGTACAAAAACAAACCCACCAGAGCCCAGAGAACAGTAAGTAATGACATACCTGTGTTTCTACTGCAGATATGAGGTACATTCCAATCTTTATTGTACAGCTATGCTTTTATGAAGCCGTCCTTTCAGCCTTTCTATTTGGATTCATCAGTACAATGGCTGGACATTTCATAGGACTTAACCCTTTTTTCTTTGTGGATTATCATTGCAACTCCCTTAGGTAGTCTCAAATACCCAGTCTGTGCTCTCTTCCAGAGTGCTGTTTTGTTT
>VZTR01018534.1:54713-79304 GCA_013400775.1 Chaetops frenatus | reverse complement strand
GGTTGGGCATTGAGTGTCATTCAATTTGCTTATTTTATTTTGTTCTTTTTTTTCAATGTGAGCTGTTCAGACACTTTGAGTATTGGTCGCCTCACAAATACAGATGCTACCAGTTAGTAAAAAGGTCTGAAAAAGTGGTCCTGAGACTATGGATGGCAGACAACAGTGTCTCAGAGATCACCTTAATGATTCTTGTAGCCACATGAAGGAAAAAAAAAAAATTCCTAATTACAAGCCTGAAGTTGTTGGTAAGCACACCACTTGCTTAATATTGTTGTCCATGATCCTTAAAATTTGGGATCATTGGTACAAAATCTGTGCAGTTCTTCTTTACAAAGATTGTCCAGAATTCCTGGGTCACTTGCCTGCAAAATATGCTTACAGAGATAACTGTACATGGGTATTTTGATATGCTTCTGTAAGGTTAGAGAGAGGATGAGAAACACTGGATAGTATTTTTGATGTCATTTTTCAGCATAGTGTTTGGTGACATTTTCCTACTGAGTTGGATAGGAAGTGATAGTGAAAGCTGCTTATCTACTAACAGCAGAGATAGAATCTGGGCTAAAGATTTCCTTCTTTCTAGTTTCTCTTTTTGCAAGGAATATCTCTGTAGTAATTTATTAATTGGGTTTATCTCTGTTACTTTTGAAAATTTGCAATATCTCTCTCAAAACTGCTTTCTCATAATCTGGATACAAATGTAAAAATTGGCTAACAGGATTTTTGATGGCTTTGGACCTTGCAGAGGATGGGGGGATATTACAATTCCGACAAAAAAGTTGGGTCAGAAGCTGACCGGTTTAGAGATTCTTGCTGCTCAAATGCTGCAGATGTTGAGAAAAAATGTGAGAGCAGGCAATAATCAAAAAATCCAAACCTGTACACCACAAACAAAGCAACCTTCCCTTCTCGAGCTATTGTATATTGGGGAAATAATATATGAATCAAAACTCTATTGTAGATACACTCTAGGTATGTAAATGTATAACTCAGGACAAAAGAAGTACTAGTAGGGTAGGTAGCAGTTGTAAAACAAGTGCAAAGCATTAGACTGTGCCTCCCATAAGATCTGTTGCCTGGTTATTATTAAATCTTTCCCATATGAGCAAGTAATATCAGACTGGTGATTTAGTTTCATAGAGATCAGGGAGGCTGCTTGTGTTCAAAAAGGTCTTTGTAGCTTCTTATTTCAGCTGTTTGGCTTATTCATGTGATGTGGTTAATATATCCTGCAAGGACACATTTTAATGCACATCTGCTGTTAGATAGCATGTACTGAAACAAATTGCACTTCCTGAGCTAACAAAATAGGTGGATTCTTACTGTGGCAAAACTGCAATCATTTGGAATAGATATCTTTTATTTTAATAAAAGTACCAGATCTAGAGGAAGCAATTAGGAATGAAAGCTGGTAGTCTCTAATTGTTTGTACAAAAACAAACCCACCAGAGCCCAGAGAACAGTAAGTAATGACATACCTGTGTTTCTACTGCAGATATGAGGTACATTCCAATCTTTATTGTACAGCTATGCTTTTATGAAGCCGTCCTTTCTATTTGGATTCATCAGTGCAATGGCTGGACATTTCATAGGACTTAACCCTTTTTTCTTTGTGGATTATCATTGCAACTCCCTTAGGTAGTCTCAAATACCCAGTCTGTGCTCTCTTCCAGAGTGCTGTTTTGTTTAAGGGAGGAATGGGATAGTGAATTCAAGGGGAGCTGGCAGAGCACACTGAGAACACATGTACCACGTGTGATAATGTGCCTGAAGTACAACACAAGGATTAACATTTTTCCTTCTGCTTTATTGCAATGTGTTCACATGCCAGCAGTCTGCTCACTCTTTTTCTCACACTTGTTCACTACTTGGTTTATACTTTTCATTATTTAACTATCATATCCAGAATAAGCTAAGTATACAAGGAGTGAAATGTTATCATGTTTCTAATGGATAATTGTTAATCAAAATGAAGGTCCTGTATGCTGCAGACTGGAAGAACATGGCCTTTATTCCCATTGCACATTTTACTTCCCTTTTCCTCTTTCAAATTTTATAGGTGACAAAATAATTTTGCTCCAACCAAAATTAGCAATTCTGGATGGTTGAAAGTTTGTTTTCTGTTTTTTATTTTAGAAAATGGTTCTTTGTTAAAGTGCTTGCCAGCCCATTTCCTACAGCTAACTTAGTTACCAAGAAGTGTTATGTAATCTTGTTCTCTTCTGTAGTAGCTTAGAACTCATACATTAACTCATGGCTTGAGAGCTGAAGAGTGAATTAAGATTCTTTGGGAGGGAATTTTTTTTTTAATTCAAGATCACTTGCATGTCTACTTAAACTGCTGTTTGTGTGGAGGGTTGAAGGTCACCTTAAGTAAAAGGACTGTCTCTGGGAGTTTGATGGTGGGCAGTGCTGTGTTTGGGTTGCTTGTGGGGTATTCATGGTACAGAGGTTTCAACACTAATTTTGTTCTACCCATCAATTACAGAACACATATTGCCACACATAAAATTCAGATACAATAATTCATTTAATGTGACAAGGCCTTCTCTTCTAAAAGTCTTTTGCTGTGTTCTTGAATGGCATCAAACACCTGAGAAGTAGGCCCTGTATCTAATTTTGTATATTATTTGCCATTTTCCTAGGTAATCACTTTGATTGTTCTGTGCTCCTCTTTGCATTGCTCTAATGACTTCTAGTGTGCATCTAACAGAAACTGCAAAGGCTTTTGAAAGGACAGATAAATTATTTATCCCAATCCCACAAATCATTCTGCCATTCAAGTTGTTCACTTCTGTTCCTTCCTTCCTGTCAGGTCTAGAATAAAAGCCTTCATTCTCAACTTGATTTTTATTTTATTTTATTTTTTAAATCTATGTGCTTTTCTCCTACTACACATCCCCATTTTTCCCAAAAGTTACATGTTGGTCATAACAAATTTGTCAGCTGTTAATGTTTTTGAGCTCTGAGAGCAGTGCTTTGCATTAAAAGTATAAGGTTTCTCTGTTCCCCCATTATACTCTCTGTTTAACATTCATCCTTACAACAAAATAATTTTAGGGCTATGGTTGATATTTAAGTCTCCTCATGTTGTTCTACAGTCATATTAACACTTCACTGTTTACTAGGATAGGAGTTTTATTTAAGAGTTCATGTTTTTGCAGGGGTTTGAAGATACAGTATTTGATGTCCATGTAATTTAACACCAATCCCAATTATATAATAAAATCAGAATGTTTGCTAAAACATCTTGCTTTTGTGTTCAGTCAATCAATATGTTTTCAAGATTATTAGATACAAGAAGTATGTTCTGATGCAATTTTGAGTTTTCTTAGCTTTTAAAGTAGTAAACAATATTTTCTCTGTGATGGTTGGAATTACTTTTGGAGACATTTTTCCAACTATTGACTCTCTCTGCTATCTTGGGAACTAAATTAACTGTCATCATTAGTCAACTGTCCAAAATTCATAGTTGAAGATCAATGTAATTGGAACACTTGTGGTGGGTTGTGGTGGCAGATTTGATAATGAAGATCACATAAAAGCAGGATGAACTTGATCAGTGGCAGATAGCAGTTTGTGGTTAACAGCTTGGCCAGAGAGGAGATAGCCTTCAGAAATTACAGCTGGCTTTCTTAAATCAGGAAAGTATTCAGAAAAACTGTTTCTTATTTATATTTCTGTGTCAATTAAAACTTGTTATAGTAACTTCTGTAACACGGGATGGGATTACATCATTATATTTACACTCGGGAAGACAGTAATTTTGTAACTTTAAATAAAACCTTTTTTATTCTCAGCAATGGTTTCTCGATTCCCTAATCCTTGATAAAGGGATATAAACAAAGAAGTTCTGTCCTCGTGTAAGCTGTTGTCTGTTTGAAGATGTTACATCCCAATTCAGCTGTCTTTTAAATATTAGTCACATTGTTACTTCATGCCCCACATCGCCTTTAAGGACGCAGGTCTGCAGTGCAGTTGTACTGGGAGTAGAGTAGTTCTATCAGTTGTTGAAGCATCACCAGTTTTTGCAAGGACACTTCTTTTTGAAGTTATACCATGGTTTTCCTCCCTGCTCTTAGGGGGAGGATGTGGGTAACAGATGATTTAGTTTCTTGTGTTCATTTTTGTCTGATGTGTTATATAGTAGGTCACAGCGTACGGGAATTGAACAACATTTCTAAAGATATGATCACTACAGTGGAATATTATAATTTGCATAATCACTGTAACAGTCTGGATTGTAAGGCATTGTGTGATCCAAGGAACTCTATTCAGGACCAAATGTGGAGATTTTCTGCACTAGGAGGTCAGTCAGTATTACAGTGTGAAAAAAAAAAAGGCCTCTCAGGTTCAAGGTTGCTTTATGTAGTGGAGATATCAGACTTCTGTTTCTGTGGGTAAAGCACTTAGTAATGGATGCCTTGTAATCTGTGTCAAACAATTTTTATTTGCTGAAGTTTGGGTCTGGAAACACTGCTGGTGCCATCCTTGGCTATGGTCTAGAAAAGAGTACATGAATTGTAATTTTCATGCTTCTGATTTCATTTCCTAAAATTGTTAGACTTTCATAAGGCATATTCTCTCTAAACTTACAGTGTTTCACGGTGGTCTTAATTTGCAAATTTTAATTTTTTTGAATACCTTTTGCAATTAATGTATTATGGTGGGCAGTGCTGGGTTAACAGCTGGAAACGATGATCTTAAAGGTCTTTTCCAACCTTAATTCTATTGCTCAAGAGAACATTGAATCAGTCTCAAGGTTTGTGTTCTAAATGTTTATTCAAGAAACACAGATGTTCTAACTTCAAGATAGTCAAACTGGCAAAAATGACTGACTAGATGAGTAGCAGTGCATAGTTGTTATGGAAATTAATAGGTGGATTTGTTTTTTAAAAATAAATAAGACTTCTGATCCAAATCTCTCATCCAAAAAAATGAAATGATGACAGTATTCTTTGGTTATGACTTCATGAAAAAAGCTGAGCTAACAGTTTAGAGCTACTAGGAGGAGACAAAACAGCCTTTTCCCTGTTCTGTCCTTATTTGCACCTGAGAATTTTTTCAACATTTCAGCGAGTTCTGGTGCTTTTCTCATGCCACAGTAACTTGTTCAGCTCACGAAAACAGCAAAGGAGATCTGGGAAAGGAAAGTATTTTTGGGTTTTTGGACTGCTGACTTAACTGTGTGAGATGAATGTTAGAGTTGCAATAAGGTGGCAGGGAAGGACTACACAGAGAGAGGGTACAGTGCCAGTGGAAGAATAGGAAGAGGAATTTGGGTAGAGAGGTTAGTGAGGTTTATATTTTTACAAGCGGCAAATTGTCAGTTCACCTCAGCCATACTGTAAAATCCTATTATTTGTCAGTACTTGGGACTTTGAGTACAGCACAGTAAACTGTCAAACTGAACTTTGTATAACAAGGTTTGAAGTTTGTATAATTAGGTAAAGAAGTGAATAGGAAAAGACAACTCAAATGACTCAAGTCTTATCTTTTTTGCTAGTTTTATTTCTGACCTGAAGCTGGACCTCTGTAGCTGAAAGCTCTTCGTTGGTTAGTTGGTTTCTTTGGGGTTTTTGTTTGCTTATTTGTGTTTGGGATTTTTTGTAGGCTTTGGTTTGGGTTTTGATTTTTTTTCCTCCCCTAGTTATGTGATTTGTTTAATAAACCCTAGAAACCCCAAACTTTGCTTTACATATTGCACTTGGACCATCCCCTCCAAGAACAAACCAAGAGGCATTTGGCCAGTATTGTGAGATCAGTTATAGAGGGGGTAAATTCCTGTTGCTTCTGCATAGAACAGAATTTTCTTCTTGCTCTTATCTGGGCATACATACATATATAAGCAAAACATATATATATACATACAGCAAAAAAATTACAAAATAGTTTCCACTCTGAGGAGTAATATTACTCATGTAATATAAATGTTATTGTAATAAAGTTTAATAAAAAAAAAATAGACCACTACTGTGATGTCCTGCTAAATATTTTGTATTAGGAATAATGATTTCTCATAAAGAAATTTGTTACTTAATTTTCCAGTCAGCATGAGTACTCTGGAGAGAAATTCCTGCTCCCCCACTGCCTGTAACTTAAAAGTATTTTAATTACATTTAATCTCATTTAAACATCATACAAGTGTTTCCAGTAATTTCCTCTCCCTAGAATGCCTTTCAATGAAAAACACTCCACTTTGCGTGAACAGTTTGCCCTCTACAGAACTTGAGGAGCTGGTTAAAATCCACGTGGATAAATCAGTACTATCCTCCCCACTTCCTCCTTTCTGCTCTCCCCAGGGAAGTGTACTCAGACAAACTCAACCAACTTCTTTGTTTATAAGTGTGACTGGTGGAGGATCATTTTAGCCAACCTCACCACACCCTGTGATTCCCTCATCAGGGACTGCAGAGTGCTGTGCACTGCTGGGTGTGGTGGGGGCGTGGAGGAGCCTGAACCCTTCCCAGCGTCTCCAGGCCAGGCATCCTTAGCACTGAGCTGCAGACCAGTCACCAAAACAATTTTTGTAAATGCATCTGAGGCAGATTTAAAAATGGGCTGTTGCTGTCATCCCTAGGGAAGCTGGTGAAAGGAGTGCTTCTGCCTCAGTGTGAATGTGATTGTTACAGGGCATCCTTTAACTATACAGCATTTCCTGCAGTAATCAAAAGTTACATGAATTTAGCAAAACAAAAACAAATCAAAACAACGTGGCAGGTTGTTTGATCTGTTTCTCTTCCAGTGCAGAATTGTTCTACTGGTGACATTTCTATGAAGAAACATTGAGTGCCTGTCTGGGTTTGAAAGCCTGTAGCCTGCCTTACAACTGGATGTGTGTTTATACAATAAACCATTTGTGATGGTTGGCATGAGGATCACGGCTCACCATCACTTTAACATGAGTGTACTTCAGGGTAGAGGTGTTATTTTGAAATAGCCATCATTCATAGTGCAAGACTAGGGGTACTCCTGCTACTGACTGACAAAAGTTCTGGGAATAGTTCGGGGCATCTTGGCTGCAAATCACAAAGCACAGCCCATGATAATAGTAAGGAAACATAACTTCCTCCTTCTCATGTTACTCCACATGTGGCACAAATAAGGATCATGTGAGAGGTCTTCAAATGGAGAATCTAGACAGAATAGAAATTTGGGGTTCAGTTTTGTGATGTCACATGTTCCACAGAGATGTGTTTCATTTTTCTGCACTGATCTTTCCATGATTAGGACTCTACCTGGAAAAATTACAGGTGTGGTTTTTGAGAGCACATTTTGTGTGATTTGAATGGTAATCACTTATTCTCTAACATTTTTATTGGAATTTATCAGCACCAAAGTATTTAATCAAGCAGTCTCTTCCTAATATTTATTATCTAGTAAATTGTAACTCATTGCCATGTGAACAATCTGTATTTGCAATGAGAAAATTGTAGTTCTTTGAACAGCTGGGTAACTGCCTGATAAATGCTCTTTTTTTTAGCAGTTTATGTGATTTCTGGCTTCCTACTCAATGCTGTCAATGGTTCTGCATTCCATCTTCTGGGCAGATTCAAATTCTTAAAGTTTGATTAAAAAGACTGGTTCAAAAGTTCTCTTTGGATTGTTTGAATGTGGTTTTGGTGTTGGTGATTGTTAATCTTTGCTTTTCTGAAAGGAAAGCTTCCTAATGATTATCCTGAAGAGAGATATTAGAGCATGTTGGAGAGGGGCTTCAGAGATACTCAGTAGGTGCAGAATTTTGTGTATGTGCAGCATTAGCCTGGCTGACTTTCACTGGTTGTTTCAGAATAGTAGGAAAAGTAGCTTTGCTTTGAGTATTCTTAGCAAAATTGTACCTCTCTCTCCTAAGCAGTGGCTTCTGGTTGGTTGGTTGGTTTGTTGTGAAACCACAGACACGGAATCACAGAATGGTTTGGTTTGGAAGAGACCTTAAAGCTCATCTTGTTCCAACCCCCTGCCATGGCTGGGGCACCTTCCACTAGGCCAGGGTGGTGAGACACTTCCAGAGATGGGGCATCCCCTGCTTCTCTGGGAACCTGTGCCAGGGTCTCACCACCCTCACAGTGAAAAGGTTTTTCCCAATATTTAATCTAAATCTACCTTCTTTCAGTTCAAATGAAAGGAAGGGTGCATATATTGTACAAGAGATATTCCATAAAGTGCAAACTACTGAGGTTTTTTTTCCTTGAAATGTATACACAATATTTCTACTTAATATTGTAAGGGTCGAACCTGAACACATCTCAAAGGGCTTTGCTGTGCTGACAGATGATTTTGCAAGAGTTACTTCTGTGTTAAGTTTTGAATCTGTGAGGAAATGAACTAAAGGTGTGGATGTGAACACCAGGACCACAAAACAGCTCTGTCAATGAACTTCAGTCCTCAACCAGGTCAGCAGTGGTAGGCACCTTTGAGCTGGGCTTTCCAGACTTACCCAATACCTTCTTTACTTCTCCCTGACAGGTAAGTAATTGTCTGACTAAATTCTGTGTTGGCCTAAATAAATTTTAAAAACCCTCCTCCACCTCCCCCACTGAACTAAACCCACAAAAAACATGTTCCAGAAATGGCAAAACTGATGCACTGGCCTGCTCTGTAATCTAGTCACTACCATCATTTTATCTGAAATACTAGTTTATTTTTTGGAAGTACCTTACAATTCAGATGTACAATTTTTATAGTGTTAGTATAGACTTGTAGTCTAAGTATAATTTTTGTTAAGAGTGGACTCACAGGCTCCACACTCGAAAACTTCTGTAGTGGAATCACTGAAACCTTTGTTTCTCCAGCTGTATAACTGGAGCTCTCTAGAGAGTCTTTCAGCCACAAGTTTATGAACTGATGTTGGGCTCTGCCTGGGTCTGCATGCACATGCACAATACAGTGACTACTGATGGGCAGTCACTGTGCAATCTAAATTCATGTAGAAATGAAATGTAAATCACGTTAAATTTGTAAGATCTTTCACAAGGGACTCCCAAGTGTTTGATATGCAGTTCAGAAGGGATTCAATACCATAACTAAACTGTAATCATAATTCCTTGTTTACAAATGCATTCTACAATATTACAATATTAAAAATACTAAAAGATGAAAATATTACCATAGCATTCTACAGACATTCAGCTTTCTGGGAGTTGTTTGCAATTGTACCATTTGTTATTCCATCAGATAATATTATACTTACAAAGTTCAGTGCCATTCATCATTGAACTTTGGGTCCAAATTTCATTTCTAAAACTATATTTACACTTTTCTGGTGGAGTAAGCAAATGTCCACGGAGTCTAATGAATCCTGCTTTCATTGAAATCTATCTTGTAGGTACAAGATACTCTGAAACTTATTGACATGAAGGTCCTGCCTATTAACAATCATATTCCTCTTGGAACTATTGTTTCTTGTGTTTCTCAAGAACGCTTAGTCAAGCTGAAGTGCACTGGTCTGATTAATGGAGAAATGACAGAATCCCTTTCTTGGCATATTTTTTTGTGTATATACCCAAGTTCATTATTTCAATCTCCAAACCAGTACACTCTTGTCCTGTGTCAAAGTGCTGTTCATGCCATGAAGCATGTTACAGGATTAGATTGCTTTGAGAACATGCCCTGAAGGTATTTTGTCTAAATGATTTAAGCGAAGCTGATTTTTGAAATGGTGTTAACACACCTTCCTAACAAACATACACAGATGGTATTTGAAATCAAGGCTTCTCCAAATGGTTACACAGCAGCTGCAGTGTTCTCATGGAGGTTCTTGACCATTTTTTACAATTTGTATGTGGTGATATTTTGATGTGCTTGAAGTGTGAGGAGAAACTACCCAACACTGTCAGGTTGTGCTCAGAGCTGTGTCCTCTGAACATCACATGGTAGAAGACTGGCAGAAAGGAGTGTACAAGTGTACATTCATGTGACTGAAGTAACTGTTCATAGTTTTAGAAATCCTGAGCTAAGACTTGTATGTAGTCTTCAAATCAAATGCTACATTTTTTCATATTTTTTTAAAACATGGAAAGGAACGTGATAGCTGCAAGAATTGATCTAACCTAACACCAAGTATCCGGTGGTGGTGAGCAGTAGATGCTTAGGCAAGAATCCGAAACAGAAATAGCCTGTCCTGGTGTTCCCCAAAATATTGCCCCAGTAGTGAAGAACTTGTGTCTGAGAACCTTTCTTAGGAGCAGCATCTTGTGACAGCTACTTCGACTGTGTACAATACAAAAGTTGTATATAATATGAAGAATTAGCTCCTTTTTTTTTGCTCTGAATCTGCCACCATCTGGTTTAATCTGATGCACCATTTTTTCCCTGCTGCTGAATACAGTGAAAAATCATTCCATATTTGCTTCTTCTGTCAATTGTGGTTTGTAGGTCTTTATTACATCTGCTCTAATCTTTCTCTTTTCTGTATGTCCTGTCTGCTTAACCATTATCTGCATGAAAGCTGTTCTGTGCCTCTTGTCAACACTTTTGCTTTCAGTCAGCCTTGTCCTGCCCTACTGTGATGCAGATGAGGAGGAACAGAACACCCAAATATTCAAATGTCACATTTTATTCTGGAATCATTGCACATCTGGAAGTACTGATAACTGTTCTAGTGATTTTGCAGGAATTTCAGGGTTGGGAAGCTAGTGGGGTTTTTGTTTTAAGGACTATCATAAAATAGAGAGATGTACGTGACAGGCACAGGAGAGCATCTCTGGTTGTTCTGCAGCTGCTGCTGAAAACGCCTGGGAGAGTAAGTGTGAGAGCTTATTGTTTGTTTGGGATATTGATGAAGTCAAAGGAAAGTGTCCAAATGAGGACTAGATTTGCCATTTGACTAATTTTTTTCCAAAGTCATCATTACCTGATTAACAGCCTGTAGAAAAATAGATGCTTGTAAGGCCACATCCATCACATGATCTCCCTTTAAAATCAGTTAATTTTTTCAAGGTCTGTCAAGTTATTTTTGGTTGGGCTGCTTCCCTGTAGCTGAAAATATTCTTCCCTCCTCCCCCATCCAGCTTTCCTACTCGATTTCCTTTTCCTTGCCTCCTGTATTACAGTCTCTGTCAGACCGATCCTGTGTTGCAAACAGGGCCCCTAACGCTTCCTCTCTCTTTTCAGGAAATTTTCACTACTTTTGTTTTAAGGTAGCCATCAAACAGAATTTGCCTGGCTGCACAGACACTGAAATGCCCTGTGAGACACCTTGGGCAGAGGTGGTTTTCCACTTTCTCAGCTCGATACAATGAGAGGTGCGGGCAGGGGCTCCAGCTTGCCAGACAGGAAAAAAAGCAGCAATAGGGGGAGAGGAAAAGAAAAGAAAAGGAAAAAAGAAGCGGGCTGGGGAGGGAGTAAAAGCAATGCTCTGTGTTGCGGCACTGTGACACCCATGACACGATGCGGATTCCCGCTCTGATCAGCGGGAGCACAGCGCTGCAGGCTGGAGCCCGGTCTGCACTGGGGTCTCTGCCGTGGGGGGACCGCTGTTAGTCCTGCCCTCCTGTCGTACACTCGGCTGCCAGGAGAGCCCGAAGCACACGGTCCGTGTGTCCGTGTGTCCGTGCGCTGTTAATGCTGCGGGACAGAGAAAAGGGAACGCACAGCGAGGCACAAAGCGCTCGTTCCNCGCTGCTCGCTCACAGCCACCGCTGCCCGCCGAGACCGCCGCTCCTGCAGCCACCATGGTGGCCAAGGATTACCCCTTCTACCTGTCCGCCAAGAGGGCAAATCTCGCCTTGGAAGCGCAGACGGTGACCAGCCCAGCTAAAGAGACCGAGGTACTGCTGACACGGTTGCAACTTTATTTTTCCTTACGGTGTTACCTGTATTGCGTTGGGGAAAAGTAAGGTGCTTTGAACACAGGCTGCAGTGTGTAGATACTTGTTTTGTTTAGGCATCCTTTACTGCCTTCTCTAGGTATTCACCTTTCTTTTGGAATAAAGCAAGAAACAGAATCTAGATTTTTGTCATCTGTCACTTTGGGAAAATTAATCATTAAAACAGTTGATTGAGACGTACCTATTTTACATAAACAGCTTAAAGAGATTTAGTTATATTTTATTCTAGGACTAAGCATTACTTACAAATTGTTAAACTTATGTAGGAACTGGAAGGGAATCAGTAAAATGGTTTCTTAAAGCATTAACTGTCTTTTCCTCATCACAGTAAACAAAAAATTGATCCGATGTACAGTTAACTGAAAATCCTGCCCTATCAGCAGGTTCACTGCTCTATTTCATAAAAAGCATGGAAGCCCTTCAAGTGACATTAAAAATCTTATTCACTACTCAAATTCAGCAATGTTCATGAACAACTTAAATATTTGATACTTTAGGTTAATGTTGGTTTGTGTTTGGGAAAAAACCAGTAACATTAAGGATTCTGACTGCTCTGGAGGAAGAACGTTTCTCTCTCAAAGTTTTTATTACTTAAATGTATAGTTTCTGTATTAATCTTGTTTGCTGAGTAACTTGAAGACAACCTATTAAGTTGAGTTCATTTAATACCTCTACATCAAAGATTAATTACCTCCTCAGCTGAATAGATCTAAAGTAAAAGTAATATAAGCCCAGTGACCTTATTTAATCATGATGCCTAAGCTAAGAACTAAGATGATGGTGCACTCTTGCTTTTCAGTGTACTTTTACATAGAGAGAGACTTAATTATTGAGGTTAAGGGAAGTGGAATTCTTTCCAGCTGTGTGTTTTTGAAAAGTAACACCCTGAGTGTGTGTGTGTATGCATCTATGGAAAACACAAGTTGTTAGGTACTAAATGTTTTTCTCAAGGGTGCTCATTATAGTAATGATAATATTAAAGAAACATGGTTTTAGCCTTTACTGCGTGAAGGGATTGTTTTGTGAATGAATAGAGTTGTCATATCTGAAGACTTGGAGTGTTGCTCTGTTACAGTTAGGAAGAGCAGGTTGATTACAGTCAAATTCCAAACAAAAAGACTCAATGAAAGCTGAGAGCATGAGGAGGTATCGAGTAACAGATGCGTTCAGTCGAAGTTACAACGTGCAAACGGCTTGTGTTTTATACGAATAAGAAAATGCACCCTTATGCTCTCGAGCTGCTTTCTGAGATTAGGATGGGATTCCAGCGTTCTGAAAAAGAAACTTAAACATCCTGTTTTTCTTAGGAGGGTAAGACTACCCACCACTCCAAAAAACTGATTAAGAAAGCAGAAATAAAAGGTACTCTTCGGGAAAGGCATTCTAAGGACTGGTGTATGCAGCCTGTTTCTTTGAAGTCTGTACGGGGGGGAAAAATCCTTAAGGTCTAACGTTTAGCTGTTCTTTCAGTTTTTAGTGTTTACAAGGGGAATTGAAGGTGTTGGGCGCCTTCTACCACAGCTGCGCGTTACTGCAGCAGAGCTCTCCCGTGTCCGGCCTGGGCGTTTCTGCCTGCGCAAACGCCAGTTTCATTCTAGTTATTAGTATGTGAAGTTGGTTGATTTTTTTAATAACTGAAATTGTGCATAAATGTTGGTATGTTTGGACTAGAACAGATTTTCTGCTCTATAGATGTTTTGAGGAACAAGTTAGTGGCAGAAAAGAGAGCTGAGGTTTTCTGCTTCCAGCTCTTTAAACTACACCAGCTCCCTTGTTATAACTCTATAGAAAGTTGCACAGTCGCAAAAAACCGGCAAATGAAATTTACAAAATATATGTAAACATTAAAATCAGGATTCGGATAAAAAGATATTGTTCTAGTCCACGTCCAGTTATCATAGTTCTTTTTAAGTGCAGTGTAAGAGCAACAAAACACTGCAGTACCTGAGTTAATATGGCAAACACTGAAAGGTCTTTACTTGCATCATTACATGCTTCACAAAAATCCTGTAGTACAATTCTAGGTGTGAGCAGTACAGAGGTGTTGGGCTCTTCCCAACTTTATTATAAGTCAAAAATAGTAACAATTAGTAAAACTTGAAACTTGCTTACTCTAAGTTATAAAAAGCGCCACACCTTTCCCGATGGGAAACACCATTTTCCGTGTTTCACTGGCTAAAGCAACTCCCTTATCACCCCTTCTAAAGCAAACACCCAGACTGGGTGGGCAGCAGGTGAGAACGAGCATTCACAGCCGCAGATTGAGGTTTAAAGGTCTGAATGGGAAGGAACTCCCCAGCTCCTATGAGTAAGGATGTCCTGTGATGTTCCTGTACAGGATCTAACACAGTACCTGGGTTTAGGCTCCGAGAACTGCAACGGGGGCACAGAATTCCTTTGCATCTCCAGTATGTTGTATGTCTGCTTACAGCTCTTACGGTGCAGAATTTTTGACCTCGGAGCCAGGGCTGTTTGCAGCCTGTCTTTTGTTGTCTCCTGCCATCCTCCTAGCCCCGGTGTGCAGGAGCTCTGGCCTGCCTGGTGCTCAGGACGGTGTTTATTTGGCGTGAGGAGTGCAGGAAGGGAAATGTAAAGGGGAACCCACCGGCCTCTAGGCCATGGCACATCATTAACAGGAGAACCAGGCATGGAGCCAGAGGAAGGGAGGCCAAAAGATTATGAGAGAAACTCCAAGTCATGAATTTTCTTTGATCTTCCTAAATGTATATGTTTCATTTTAATGAAATATTAGCAAGTTGTAGTTTTGACATATTTCAGCTAAGTTCATGTGCAGTGTAGCTGGAAATGTGTCAAACCTCTGCACTTAGAATTGCTGATCTGTTCTGCTTAATGGCAGTGTGAAATAAATAGCTTGTCTTTATTTTTCCATTCAGTAAATCAGTGTATGATATCTGCTGGTTAATTGGCAGTCCAGGTTCATATCCAGTCAGTTCCAGAATGGAGAAGGGGTTTCTTAGGTTGCCTGTTCAAGCAGCTTCTAATGAGAGGAAATGCAGAATTTAATCAACTCTATCTTAGTTGTCTGGGTTTTTCAGGGTTTCTGTTGCTTGTGTTAATTCACCTCAGTGTGAGGTTTTTCTAGTAATTTGCCTTCATTTCCTAACTCCTGATAGATGTATTGATTTCTGGATATTGCAGATGAATGATCAGTCAATATGGGTGGGTGCAACTAGTCCTTATGCTGCTGACACTTGAGTGCTTCTGTCCTGCCTATGGCAGATGAAATCTGAGGTCCTAAGGGGTGCTGACCATCGAGGGCAGCCTGTGTGCAGTCAGGAGCCAATCTTTGATTAACACGTGGTGGGATAACATAATGCAAGCTTCACTGTTGTCTTTGACCAGGAATATTTCACCACTTCCCCTAAATGGCTCCTCATCGTACCCCAGCTATCATTTCAGGTTCTCTTCTTTGTAATGCTTTGATTAAAACAAAATGTCTCTGGATTTTCCTTTGTTTGCTTGCTGGTTTTGAGGAGACTGATAGAGAAGGAATAACAAAGCTGTTCCTGCATCAGGGAGTGCAGGTGGTGCCTAGGACGTTATGGATTTCAAGGAAATAATATCACCAATGCACGTGCTTTATTGTATGATCAAGTTGCCTTTGTGTCAATTTACTAAATTTGCTTAATAAATTCTCCTTGAGATGCTGGCAGTTTTAGTAGTCTCAATAGTTTTAGCCTCTCCCAGGTTTTAGTGTAGACTCATGTGGATGATTTAGTTACTTTTGCATACAACACTGAACTGTACTTAGAATTGCTTTAGAGTCACCTAGTTTGCTTTTCTTGACCATACTCCTCAGTTCTAGAAGAACCAATGTTCTATAATTTTCCAATCAGAATCTTTCTAAGATACTGTGAAGCAAAGGCAAATTCTCTGCTGTTTCAGTATAAAAACACAGTCTTTTTAGAGCCAAAATCAATTGAGAATGTTGTTCTGGTTTTAGACTTGCTTTGCTCTGAAGGTACAAAAAGCTTGAGATTCTTGGTTTAATTTATTTTTAGGTTTAAGTGTTTGCTGTGTTAAAGACTTGTAACATAGGTTGTTTTTTCTATTTTAACCTTTTTTTTTTTTTATTTTGTTTTTTATCCTGCTGAAGGTTAAATACTGATAACATCCTGTGGAACAGAGCTTGAATGTGGTTTTTTTTTTATTAAACTCCAAGTTTTGGGGACATTTATTCGAGCTGTTTAATCTGAGGCCAATTTAACTAGTAGCAGACTAACAAAATAATATTGTTGGGCTTCCTGCCATGACAAATGTTGACTTACCCTTATAAAGTTGACAAAAACTAATAACCTTTAAAGTATGGAAACCTTTAGGGCGTATGGAAATATAGCCAGTTAAATGAAATCTGAAACAGAGTGGTTCTGTTTGAGTTTACTGGCACTGCTTGTGAATTAGGTTTGAAACAAAGTTACTGTACTGTTTCAATTTTTAGTGTCTTCTGTTTATTATACTGTTAACACTCTTGAGACTAATTTAAAACATTTTTCCCTGATGAATGTTTCCATAGCACAGAATGAATGCTTTGGATGTTTGTTTGTTCTGATTCACATCAGAAAAGGAAAAAAGGCAACCAGCATGTTTTTATAATATGTTAAGCATGGTAGCTACCCCAAATCTGGAATTACTGCTGTAAATGTCCCAGAACCTGCTGAGCTCCAGTAAGCTGGGATTCTAACAGGCACTGGCAATTTCACCCACTTTGTGTGTGGGTTGAGAGAAGTTCTGTTGGCCTTGGAAGGGTATAAAGGTAAACAGGATAAATTCTAATACTCTAAAATTCTAAGTTTCTGTACCAGTTTTCACATAGCACTTACTTTCTGGGCCGGGTAAAAGCCTCTTGTAAGTTCCTTTTGTTGAGTTTGGTTTTAAATACAATCAGAAAAATCAACACAATATCCTGGTCACAGTAATGCAGCAGACACAAAAATAATGTCCCCTCAGGGAAACATTTTCTCGTGTTTGTCGGATGCAGCACCAGTCCTCCGACATGGAGACTGTTGTTGAAGTTGCTGATAAGAGATGGGAGAGTCAAGTGGAAAAACAATCACAGCAGCAGTGCACATACATTTGCTCTTCACTGGCAGGAAATCAGTCACTAAGCCCTTGAGGGGCACAGAGTGGAAGAATTTTGAAGTGAGGTGCTGGAGCAAGTGAAGAGCTTTTATATGGCACTTAGACTACTGTTCAGCATGTGTTATCCAGGTCATTGGTTCTGATGTTCTTAAGGCAATATGGAGGGAATCTGGCCTCATTCTTTTTGTTTCCTTTCTTTCTGTTTGTTGGGAAGTGAAAAGCAGTCTTTTGCTGAGTAATTTATCCACCCAAGTGTGATAATTAAGGTATGGGTGGTCTTGAATGATAATGTATCAAGAACTGATTGATACAGTTAAATCTGCTTTGAACTTGGCGGAAATTCCATTCTTTACATAAATACACCAATAAAAGAATTTCTTGCTGATGAAAAGCACCAAAGTATTACCTTCTTCCCCTAGATAGCCCTCTAGAAACTTTCATATCTGTGTAGTGTGTTCTTGGATACAATATAACCAATTATTGTGTGCCAGTTTCACTAATAAAGAAGCAGAAATAGCATGAACTTAGCTGTCACTGCATTGCAGCTAATGTAAGTGCCTAATTCTTCCCAGGATCTTCTGCTTTAACACACTTCTGTGGCTGTTTGAATGCTCAGCCTGCCCTGGGAGCAGGTGCTGTGTGCTAAGATTCAGGCTTTTAAATGGTAATCTGTGTGCACCAGACCTAAAATAATGATACAAAAGTTATTTTTTTGTCAGGATGTTGTCATTTTGAAATGACCATATTACAGTTTAGAAAGCAAGACGTCACTCAGTTCTGCAAGGCAAAAAGACTTAAATTTTACTGAAAAGGGAGCTGGCAGCTGTTGGTCTTCTCAGTGTGGCTTCCCAGTAGTGCTGTAGTTGGAGCTGAATGCTGCATTTTCCTGCTGTCCCTCAGCAGAAGGGTTATTTTTTGAGAGTTATACATTAAAAGATAGCACTTTCCTTGCTTACTCAGTAGTCTAAACCATTGGGTTAAATATATAGAAGATACTGGAGATACAATTGTACATATACATAAAGAGTAAATTAGAATGAAGAAGCAGTCAGAGGCTCGGTGTCCTTCATGCTTAATGAGACGCATGGCATCTTTGAAACTTCTTGTCTGATAGCTTCCCATCTTAAATGGGTGATAATCACTGATTATGCTATTGTGATTAGTCTCTCTTCCTACTAACTTTCCAGAAGGGTATATTATAAAAATGTACTAGGAAGGGCATAGTAGGTGTTCGAAATGTCCATTGACTGGTTTTCAGAACCATCCGTATTTTGGGCACGGATTTGCTTCTTTTATCAGTTTGTTCAGTTTCAGGTTTTTTCGGAGGCTGCATGTATTCATGGCATTTCCAGCTTAAATTTTTTTCTCTCTGAATTCAAATGTTACTGAAGTCATCTTGAGTTCAAATACACAGCTCCGTCCAAAAGCCATCTGCTCATTGTTGTAACCCAGTCAGGTATTTATTTGACTTCACTTGACTGCTCAGCCTTTGAAGTTCCTGCACTCATGTTTCCGTCAGCTTTATTTAGCCTTATATCAAATTTAAAGCCCTGTCAGATTAATGTTACTTGTTCACATATACCAGCTCCACATTTCAGAAACTCTGCCAAACTGTAGTCTGGATCTTTTTGTTTTTTAACTTACTTCCCGTATTGCCTTGGCAAGCCTTCATAACTCTGAAAATACAGTCTAACATGCAATAATGTCACAATAATTTCAAAACTCTGNTTTTTTTTTTTAAATAACAGTCATAATGGCTTTAAAAGGTCAGGCAACACATTGTAACTCCTGAATTTTTTGTGTCATGACTTGGCCCGGTTCCCAGTTTGGACAGGTGATGGTTGTTGCAAATGGATCCAGCCTCTAAATCTCATCTCTCGATCCCCTCTATTTCTAAGTTCCCTGAGCTGTGAAGGGGGAGGCAGGAGGAGAGGAGTGATGGCTTTGGCAGCTCTGAGTGTTCTGAGCACACTCAGAGTACAGGCCTGGAGTCTGACATTCATTCTGCTGGTGCTGTGTGTCCTCACTGGAGCCTCCTCGTGCTGGGCAGACACAGTTCCAGATTCATACCCCAAAGGATTTTATGGTTGTGGGACTTGTGATTAACTGGAAAATGGGAGAGTTTTCAGAGACAAATTAGTGAAATAAGGAACATATTGGACCTCTGTGCTAGTGCAGATTCTGGTCAGTATCTCTGGGTAAAGCAGAAGTGTTAACACAGTCTCGTCTTTCCATTTGTTTTGTTGGCTGTGACGAACAGAGTCCTTGGTGAGGAAAACACTCACCTGTTCAGAACTTGCCCTTGACTGTAGAATTTTTCCCTGTCCAGATCATTGGTCTCAGTAGTTTGTTCAGCTTCTCTGCAGCACTGGTTTGGAGAGGTGACACAGCTTGAGAATGAGGGTACTGATGAAAGGGGAGGCAGGGGCAGAATGGATTTAGACAATACAGCAGAAATCCTGTGATCAAATGTGCAGCAGTTTCAGTGTTACTGTCTGACAGTTGTAGAATTGCTCTGGTAGTGCTATATTTTCATTGCACAGTCAAAGCATTATTTGTACAAATTCCATTTTTCTACAGTAGAAAGGGTGGCTCAGTGCTGATGGCTTTTGTTGTGAGACTTCTCTGAATAAAATGACACCTATATAATAAGATATATAATAATTAATAATAAGTATTAGGAATACTAAGATTTGATGAGTTTTCACTTCTGGCTCAGTATCTTAACCTACCACACAGTTTCTAATGCAAGATGAAAATCATGTTGGGAGAACTCAGAAAACATTTCTCATATTTAAAAAACTTATGATAAACAAGATTTTCTTTCAGAACTCATTGGTAAAGATGTAAAGTCTCAGACTTCTGAAGTTACCTGAAGTAATGTTATTTGAGAGAATCCTGTAATAATGCTGATTTCTTTCCATAAAATTGAATTCTGAGTTTGAACTGCATATTTAACTGTTCCAAATTCTGGTCAGAATTTTCCATGTGAAATCAAAACACGATACATTGTGTGAGGAATTCAAGGTGGTGTGCTGACACAGAAAGGCAGGACTGCAGTTATCTGACCTGGCTTTGCCTGCTGGGAGAGCAGCTGGCCTCTAGTGGCTCACAGCAAGGGGTTCCAGAAGATCTTAGTGCTGTTTGATGGTGGCTAAAACTCTGCTTGGAGTTTATCTTTAAAATCATATTCTGTTTTCAGTGAGGTTTTGCAGCATGAACATCAGTAAGAACTATACTGCCTTAGCATTTTTCTCATTGAAACAGATGGGGAGGCAATGGATACCAGAAGGGATACAGCATAAAGAAGGAGTAATAATTTCTATTAATCCTAATCCTCCTCTCCCTATCTCCTGGAAAATCCATACAACGTTCATTCCAGGTTTTGCTTTTGGGCTGGGGTACTGGTGCCCAGGTGCCCTGTGCTGCTGGGGCAGGGCTGCTGGCACGGCACTGCCTGCCCAGGGGGGCTCAGTGTCCTTGCAGTTCAGTGCAGCACCATTCCTGCCCAGCTGGCCCTGCAGTGACCTCTGATCTGGGCACCAGCACTCGGAATAAACAGAAACCAGAAACACCTCATGGTTGTGCCACCAGCTAGAGAAGAATTGCACTGGAATCTCACAGATTTTCCCTCTTTTTTGGGGAGTGGGGGAGGGTGTGGGATGCTGCTGCTGGAGATAAGTATGCGAGTGGTGCTGCAATGACGTAAAAAATGCTCCTTCTGAAACCTGCCTCAAAGACATGGTTGCTGAAAAGGAAGGGTTATGAATAACAGTGCAGTGATGAAGATAAGGATTTAACTTGTTTTAGACTGCTGCAGTTCTTTAATTCCTGGTGTCATGTGTGATGGAATACATTATTTTTGCTAGAGGGTTAAACACTTTGTCGCTCATCTCAGTGGCTTTTATGGATTTCCAGGTCTGCCTGCTGAGAAGTAAATTAAATATGTAGCTGCTTCTCACCTTTCCTCTGTTGCTGCACTAATGGAAGAGATTTTTCTTGCCAATAATACAGATGGTGATCATCACTGCTGAGATTTATTATTATTTGGTATCAAGAAGGATGACAAATCTGCATTATTTCCAGAAGAACTTATATTTCTGAAGAAAAGGATAATAGGCATGCTTCATTTTCTTAAAGCTGTGTCCAGACAATTGGAGGCGTAGCAAACCTATGCAAACTTTATAAGCATGGCTGAAAAAGAAAGATAAACTGCTTTAGGATGTCCTTGAAATATGGTGTTGGATGGGGTTTTTAACTTCATTTGGAAGGTTTGGCTCTTTTTCTGTTGCCTTTTGCATGTGCTGTTCGAGATCCATTAAATGTCACATGGAGGTTAGGAAGCCAAGGGTAACTGTTCTGTTTTTATGTATTTATATTCACTTTTTTCTGTGTTACAATTTCTGTTAATATTTTTTAATATGTATCTGCAGGAAAGTTGGCATATTATTTTGGTTATATTTGGTTACTTTTATTGCTGTTATGCTGTTAAAATATATATGAAAAGAACAGCATTTAATTGAGTGCTTTATGGTAGATTGTTTAATTTTCCTTTATATTTTATGCAAAAAATAAGTGTATGTAAGCATGTTATTAATGCATTTGCCTGTATATATGAGTATTTTGCATTCGAAGACAATAAGAGTTAGAGATTTCTGTCTAAATTATATATTCAGGAAGAAAATACATTTAACTGAATAGAATCACATGCTGCCAGTGCCAGAAGCAAAGGCACAAACAGAACTGTTTATATTTAAAAGTATCCCTTTCAGTGAGAAGATTATCATAACATGCAATAGCTGCAGAGCATTGCTGAAAATTTCTCTGCTAAAAATGAGATAAAATAATCAAATGCTTTTGTTTTTCTTTACCTCCCTTCCCCTGTTCCTGGCCATGCCAGCTTCTCCATCAATACATTATTCAGCTTTTCCAGGACCTATATTTACGAGCCAAGAGCAATCTGTCACTGCCAGCATTTGAAACTGCTTTTGTTTATTTATTGCCCTAATTATAGACCAGGTTTGCAAACATGCTTGCTGCAAATGCTTTCTCAGGAAAATCAGCAGAACTGTAGGCAATCTTTATCAGATTATGCTCACACTCCCCTGACTTTTTTTCTTTTCCCTCCTCCTCCCTGTGCTGCAGGAGCCCAGTAACAAACGGGTCAAGTCTCTTTCCCGCGTCACGTCCCTGGCCAGCCTCATCCCTCCCGTGCGAGCCACTCCGCTGAAGCGCTTCAGCCAGACCCTGCAGGTAACGGAGCAATTCCTGCTGCTCCCACAGCTGCACTGCCCTCCAGGCTCCCTGGGAGCAGGGATGCACATGGACACCCTCCACTGTCATGTGCCAAGCAGGCTTAGGCACCTTCTCACCACAAGGTCACTCAGCTTAAAACTCATAACTCTCAACTCGAAAAAACCGCTTTTCTGTCTGGATAATTAATGTTTTTCACTTACCAGTAAGAAACCTATTGCACCTGTAGCATATAATAATTGTTTATGAAAGGATTACGGTTGCTTCTTAAATTTGATGAAGAGAATATTCCATAATGCTTTCTCTTAATGGTGGTTGGTTTCTTTGAAAATTTTACTTTGGGTATAGTTGGTCAGGTAGGACTGCTAAATTTCCTCCTGTACAGTGGACTTTGACCTTACCTAAACAAAAGAGTTAGTGAACACTGGAAATTTCCAAGTCATTTTCCAAAGGTGATGATGAAAATTAATAAAGGGCAAACAAATTTTAAATGCAGTTTCTGTGTTACAGGTTAGGTGCATAATACTGAGCATACCTGGAGACTAATGAAACTTTAGTTTATAAAGCATTTGTGCCTTCAGACCTAGAGATGGCAAAGTATTGGGGTGCTCAGCTCCTAATTGCAGTGGCAGCAGGGAGCTGCAGCACTGCTCTGGGTCTGGCCTAGAAAGCCACTGTTTCCTCTTTAAAAGAGTTTATGTAAGAAGGCATGGAAAAGATCTAAAGAAAATTATTTAACAAGTTTAATTTCTTTGAGAGGAACTGTAAAAGTAACTTGGATGTATTAGAAATGCTCCTTAATCAAAATTACCTAAATTAGAGCTTTACTGAAGTGACCTGTTAAGGAGGAAAGAAGTGAAACTTGGGAGTCTTTTGAGAAATAAAAGTCATGAGAAGGAACTCCATTTTTCCGTAGTGGTAATTACCTAGAAAATGGATATTACAGGGTTTTCTGTCATTGGTTTTCCTGTCTTTGGTTCCTGTGATGTTGAAAGTGCAGATTTCTGCATGGGGTTGGAGGATCAGCCAAGTGTGTGCACTGCCCCAGCCTGGCTCAGTGCAGGTGTGGTCTGTGGGACTCGAGCAGAGCTCCCTGGATCCCCTGGGCTCTGTGGATCTCCTGCAGAGTCTGCCTCCAGGAGAAACTGGCCCAACTCTCCAAGGGCCACATCAGTTCCAGTTGTGAGGAGTGTGGAAAAGGATTTAATTTTTGGCTGAACTGCTGCTGAGTGGGTTGTTTCCCTTTCCAGAGCCTTAGGCAGCTGTTGGCCTCATTTAGGTACCTGTGCTATTGTTCTGCAGTGAAAGCCTCCAGGACTGCACAATGTAGTGTCCAGAACAATGCTGTATTTAATAAAGTTGTTTCAGACTAACCAAAACAACTGTCCTGTCATGTGTGCAGTAGCAGCTTCCCAAAATGAGAGCTATATTATGTGTTTCAGGGTAAATTTTGTCAAAAATAGGAGGGAAAATAATGGCTTTGTTGCAAGTCCTACTCCTGCAAGCATTTCTGTTTCACTCTGTTGATACTGACCATAAGTATGTGTTTTAAATAGCAGATAAACAGTGATGTTATTCATAACATCCACTCTAACTATGTGCTTGAAGGATCTGTGATGAGAAATCAGCTTCTATGTTCTCCAGATCCTGCTGGTGATGTCCCAGCTGTAAATTGACTCCTTATCTGATTTTCTCAACAGCTATAGAGCAGGGACAAAAAAGACTGACCTTGTGCTCAGGTCTCCCACTTGGAATTACTTACAAACATTCTGGTAACTACGTATAGCTATTTCACTTTATTATGTTTTAACATAGCTGTCACTGTGTCTTGAAAACAGTGTAGGTTTCTTTTCATGGCGAGATCTCCAGTAAAAAAGAAAAAAAAAAGGTTGATTTTTGTTACTGGGTGAACTTTTCTGTATCTTCATTGTTATTTCAGTCAAAACCCATGTTTCTTCTTGCATTGCTGCTAGATGTTCTGTGTTTGTAACCTGAAGAAAACTACTGTCATCACTATAACATGCAGAAACAAACAACTTCTTCCCCTGGAAGAAAACCAAACAATGTCAACAGATCATCTGTCTAAAAAGACCACTCCAACAGCATCAGTAAAAGGAACTAGAAAATTCTGAGATTCCTTTATGACATTTCAAACAAACCTTCTTAGATAGTCTCCTAAATGGAAGATACATGTAAGAGGGAAAAAAAAAAAAGCTTATTGTTTATAATTTTCCTTACCTCTGTACATGTAACTTCCACTTTACATGAATGGACTTGTAGCATGCAGTATGAGGAGAAACATTTCTGTTTGGGATTTGTGTAGGGTTTTTAAGATATGTTATTAGCAACTTTTCATGTTTTGCATATTTTATTGATTATTGAAGTATTTGACCTTTTTTTTTTTTTT
>VZTR01018534.1:38810-54699 GCA_013400775.1 Chaetops frenatus | reverse complement strand
TTTTTTTTTTTTTTTGTGTATACTTCACTTTATTCCAATTTTCCACTTACTTTCAATACTTTTTTTCATAAGGACTCCAGGTAAAAAATATTTGAAGTCTTTCTGGTTTTCTTTCTGGTCTTTTGTTGTTGTTGTTATTGACTATTTGTAGTCATTCCATTCCTGTCATCTAGGGCAGTGTATACCAGCTGATTAATAAAATGCTGTTAGCTTCATCTCTGCCAGCTACACTCTCTCTGTGTGGCTGCAGGATACCTAATGTTAACCAGGTATTCTTACTAGTTAATCCACCTGGGAAGGCAGTTTATTTCCTAGCTGTATTTTCAGTCTCAGTCAAGCTAGACTAATGATTATGATGATATCCCTGATTTTATTTACAGCTGTGCTGTTTGGCTTAAAGCAGAAAATAGGATCAGAAAAAGAACTCCAGCTGATGCAGAAGAAAGAAATTGAAGTCTGGCTGACTTCCTCTACAACTTCAGTTTTCATCAGTGTGTCTTGAATTTAAGTAGGGAGTCCAAATTACTTTTACCTGTCTTAGGACACCAAAAATTTCTAAAAATCCTCAGGAAAAAACCTCTTTTTAATATCAGTTCTGAATGCCAGGACTTTGATCAGTAGTGGCCTTTGCCCAATACTTGAAGATGTTTGCTTTACTGCAGCTTTAACTAAGGGTTGTTAATTGCATTAATTAACATTGGTAACACATAGACCCTTCAAGAAACAGTCTTATAACAGCCAGGGAAATCTTTTGCCACCAGAGAAATATGGTAAACAAAATGAGGGGTTGTGGATGGATTTTTCCCCAGTTCCTTTAGTTTTTGGAATTATATGAAAATTTTAATCATCCCACAGGGCCATAATTTTTAAACAGCATGTGGGGCATGTTTTTTGAGGAAGCCAGAAACTAGGAAAATATTTTTGAAGGACTGGAGATGTAGAAGTGCTCTTTTGACATTGCTGCAGTTCCTTCATGGGATTCTATCACATGGCTGATTTTGGTTTTTTTCCTTCTTGGCAAGTACAAAGCAAAGACAGCATCAGACTATCTTCGAACTTGTTTTTAGAATTTTTTGGTAGCCCTTCAGTTTGGGCTCTATTCCACTAATAAATAATCACAGTCTTGTGCCCCTTATTGAGCAAGGTACACTTTGTATGGTTAATGAAAAGGCTGATGTATGACAGAAATCAATTAAATACATACTTATTGTGTCTAGGTAGCAAGGATGCTAAGCAAACATGCAAGCAGGATTTCGGGCAGTTTGGTTTTGTTTTGAGTCTTTTAGCCTCCTTCTGCCCCATCTGCCCAATGAAGACGGTTTAGGGCTGTGGAGAATTGTATGGATCATTCTGTCAGTGAATGTGGAAGGTCACTTTTCCCAAAACACTGCCTAATTTGAGTTTGCTCCATGATTCCTCATTATAACATTATAATATTATAAATTAAGCATGTAATTTCATGAGTGTTTCTGTATCTTCTTAACTCTTGAAGGAAGACGAGCACTTGACTTGCAAAGTTATGGAAGGGTGTGTTTATTAAGGTCTTTGTCAATTCCAAGTACAATTTAGAATGGTTTCTGTTAAAAGGTTTTTATTTATATCATGTCTTCTGACATGGTAAAAACGTAGTATTTATAGGTTCTGTTTGCATTTCATGGGGTCTTATCTTCAGAGAAGAATTTCAAATATTGTCCTTTTTATATGCTGCTTTCAACCTGAAAATTGAAAGAATTTATTTTGTTTTAAATATTCTTACCCAAGGCAATTGAAAGATGATTGAGTTGTGTAAGGCAGGTTTTCAATAACGATAAAAATGTCAAGTATTTCAACTATGTGAAATAGTTTAAGTATTTCAGAGGTACAACCTCAAAGAAAAGCCTCTAATTTTAATGAAGCCAAAAAGAAGCCTTTTCGAAATAGAATAGTAAGAGCATAAAGTATCCATCCTTAGCCTGAAATCCTTCTAAGAGTTTGCAGGCAATTAGAACTCTTAAGTCTCTCCTAAAATGGAAATTGGCTTTATTGATGTTTAGGATCAGACCACATCATAGATACAGAGATGCTGGTATACACTGGTAGAGTGTCTAATATTTGCATTAGTTCTGAATTTCTGATCAGGCAGACGTGAAATGTATGAGTGATTCCTGTCTGTTCACTGAATTGAAGCTCTGTATTTGGTCAGTTCTGTTAGTTTAGTGTGCTGCAGCATTCTGCATTATCCCTGTAGTTCACTCTTGGTGCTTATTGTATGGGAATGCATTGCAGAAGTTTTGTACATATTGAGGACAGGACATAGACAGAGTTCACTGCAGAAATGGAGGATATGCTGGAGGATATACTACAGGAATACATGAAGATGTATTAAAATAATTTTCTTTTATGTTCCCAGTACTAAACGTTGCTATGAAGTTCCAAGTAAAAACTAAACAGAGAACATTTTTTGGTTGTACTCAACTATGTATATAAACTCCTTAGAAAGTGTGAAAAGTGAGGGTGTAACATGAAACTGTTGTAACATAAACCCAGTTGTCTCTTCCCAGAGGTCCATCAGCTTCCGCAGTGAGAGTCGCCCCGAGCTGTTCAGCCCACGGCCATGGTCTCGAAATGTGCCCCCTGCTAACACAAAGAGGAGAGACAGCAAACTGTGGAGTGAGACCTTTGATGTCTGTGTCAATCACATGCTTACATCCAAGGAAATTAAGCGGCAAGAGGTATAGATATAGATATCTATCTTTTTAAGCATAAATTTCATGTTCAGAAGTCAGTTTTAAAGTGTAGAGTTGGGAGTGCTCGTAGACATTGGGATAGCACTTGAAGTGTTCTGCAATGAAAATGTGACACCACTTCCACGAGAAGCAGAATTCCATCCCTAGGCTTTATGACTCAAGCTATATTAGATGATTGTATTCTTTGTAAAAACTAGCTTGTATTTCCTTAACAAACCCGAAGTTACTGGGACACATTGTTCTGTGATTGGCTGCACGCGTGCACATGTTCTGTCTGACACTTTCTGTAGGCATGGTTGATATTTTGGTGTTTCATTTTGATGTTCTCGTAATGTGAGGTGAGCACGCTGTGCCAGGAACAGGTTCCCATCAGGTGATACAGATGCACAAAAATGCACCATCATTTCCCTTTTGGAAAAGACTGTCTTTGAGGAAGTTTCTAGTGCTAGAAAGATGACACACTGATCAAAAGATGTGTCTTCCAAAGCAAAAAAGAAGCATGCCAGTGGTTTTAATGTGTCAGCCAAGACAAAGTCTAAGTAAGTAGTTCATATTATAGTCAACACAGAGCTCCTTCAGAATCAAGGGATTTTTATTTTCTAAAGAAATTCCTAGCAGTATCAACAAAGCTTATAACAGTCTCCCTAAGAATACTTCAGGGACTGAGTCATAAATCAAACAACAGTAGTGTCAAGTATTTCTTGTGGAAATTTTAAAATTGTACAGGAATTCACAGGAAATAAATTTGTAACTGAAAACTTTAAAGGCAGCTTACTGGAAAACAAACTGTAGAAACTGTTTGCATGGTGTACAGCAGTCACTGCTGTCTTGGGGCAGGTACCAGGATCCTTGGTACAACCCAAATAAGGGAGCTGTATCCCAGCAAGTTTAGCAGGAGGGTTCTGCCATGTGTTTGTTCCTGTCCTGTGTGCTTTGCTGGGACAGCTGACCTGTGAGCTGCACTATGGCAAACCTGACAGGAATGGGTGTTCCTGAGCCCCAGGAATGGGCTCCAGCTGGGGATGGGCTTCCATGGTTTGTACTGGTTGAAAGCCTTGACTGTAAAGCAAGGAATTCTAGCCCAAAATGTCCTTAGCTCTTACTGTACCCCAGTTTAAGGAGGAAATCATACAATAAGTTAATAACAATGGGGGTTTGATAAATCAGTGAATTAGAGTGGTGTTATTTTTAATCTGCCAGCTTCAATGTCTCAAATCTGCTTTCAGAGGAGTAACAACATCAGCCAACAGTTAACTAGAGCTCAGCCTTTGTAAGAAAAGAATGAACTGATACCAAAATAAAAGTGCTCAGTACCAAAGAAATGCTTTAAGTAAGATCTGTCTCCTACTTGGTAGAACCCCCTGTAACTTCTGCCACTGCATGTGTTAAAATGGAACACAACAAACTCCTATGCAAGCAGTTGTAAAAGTGGTTAAGGTACAGTCAAGTCAAAACACCACAATGAAGGTGGTTTCCTACATCTGCAAACAGATCCCTTTGGGAAAAAATAAATTTGTCTATTTGAGATAAGCTTTTAATGAACATTCTCGTATAACTGTTTAAAAAAACACTGCACTTGATTCTGTAGTTATGGAATAAAGCCTTACTTTATTTCTGTAGATTTAGCAGAGAAATGCTGTTACATGGTGTTAAGACAGCTGTTCAAAATATAACATCAACCCAGCAAGTGGAGTGTAGATTAAATAAAGATATTGTCTAATATTTGTGTCTGTTTTTACAGGCTATCTTTGAACTTTCCCAGGGAGAAGAAGACTTGATAGAAGATCTGAAGTTGGCAAAAAAGGTATGTTTAAAAACCAAAACCAAACCAGCATAAAGGGTACTTATTGGTTCATAACACATTTAAAACAATCTTTGTTTTTTATAATTGCTAGGAAAAAATCCAAAGCATATTTCAATCTTCCCAGTCTTTCTGGAACACCTAAGTATGCCTTTTTTTTTTTTAATATGAAATTGATGGTTTAATTTATGATTATGAAACTTACAGGGAGCACTAAATTCCATAAGGAATTTTGCAACCAGCAAACCACAAATGTTTGTTTTTCTTTTCAGGCTTATCATGACCCAATGCTTAAGCTTTCCATAATGACAGAGCAAGAGCTGAACCAAATTTTTGGAACACTGGACTCTCTAATTCCTCTGCATGAAGGTAAAACTCAAATAGTCTCTGTCTGCATAATTATAACATAGATTTAAAGTCAGGTTTATTAAAGTGAGGTTTCTCTTCTTTTTTTTCTAATCACTCTCAGATCTTCTTAGGCGACTTCAAGAAGTCAGGAAACCTGATGGATCAACAGAACATGTTGGCCACATCCTCGTGGGTTGGGTAAGGCAGAGTTTACAGCCAATTTTGGGACTTTAGTTTGGAGCTGTAATGTAGTTTTTATCAGAAAATTTCCTTTCTATAGCTTGTCAAAAAGATATTCTCAAAATACTTTTAAAAGGTAAAGGAACGATTTAGAGACACAATAGAATATTTTCTCTTTTCAGGGATTTTCCATGAAAAGATTTAGACCAGGATATTGTTTTTAAAACTTTTGCTATTCAGGAGTTGAGCACTATTTAATATACTTCAAATAAAAATCCAGAGTCAGACTAGAGTTTTTCTTGTGTAGGTCCTTTAAGAATCTGCCTGTTTCTGTTGTGCTTTCCTCGAAAAGTCAGACAGGGATACAAGAGAGATTTTGCTGCCTCACAAAAGATAGAGTAGATACATTCACATTCACTACCATCCAACAGCATAAACACTGAAAATATTTTGTTAGTTTTGTTGATAAAATTGTTCATTGTAGTAAAAAAGAGCTAATTTTGGTTTTAGATATGTGAGAACTATGCTTTTAAGTTAATGTAAGTAATGAAATTTAGCAGGGAAAAAGGGGCTTGAAATTTTTAAGGAATTAAGTAGTGATATTTAGCAGCTCTATGTGAAAGTGTGGCCTATGGTCAGCAAGGGAAGCATTCTATAATGTATATAATGCAAATAGTTAATGATAAATTATTTGTAAATGTCAAAATAATCTCAGTTTTCTTGGCATAAAGTAATTTAAAATATATTTTCTGGTGTGTGTTGAGCATCAGTGAACTTCTCTTGGTTCAAATATATTCAAGTATAATTTCCTTTTTTGAAAGATTTTGCATATTTGTGTGTTAATACAGCAGGTTTTGTAAATGGATATACTACTCTAATCAACAGACAGGCTATTTTTTTTTTTCAGATTTATAAGGCACAGTTTTTTCATCTAGTCAGGGTTCCTGAGGGCAATATAGAAGTTTGATTGTAGAAATTTGCTGATCTGAAAAAGGCCAGGTTTGGGAGTACTCATTCCCAGGCTTTTATTTCCATTCACAATTAAAGCCTGGCTTCTGTGTTCAAGAGTTGTCTGCACTAAATAGTGCTTGGTCTTAACTAATTTATATTTTTAATGCTTTGCAATAGCAGTGGAGATCTGTAGGATCTGAGTGATGAGCAAGTGCTTCTAAATTACTTCAGTTTTGAATGAGGTGGTCTGAGGACCCTTGTAAAGGTTAATTTGTTGGAAACATTACATCAATAAACTGTGGATAAATCTCCAGCTGAAAGAATCTCAGCATGAATTCTGACATCTTGAATCACCTGAACCTTTCAGTGCAGGAAATCGTGCTTTGCTTCAGCTACAGAGTAATTTCTTCTCTCCTCAGCTTCCATGCCTGAACTCCTATGACAGCTACTGCAGCAATCAAGTAGCAGCCAAAGCTTTATTGGATCACAAGAAGCAAGATCACAGAGTGCAAGATTTCCTGCAGCGCTGCTTGGAGTCTCCTTTCAGCCGCAAGCTGGACCTTTGGAATTTCCTGGACATCCCCAGAAGCCGTTTGGTTAAATACCCCCTACTGCTCAGAGAAATTTTAAGACACACACCAAATGATCATCCAGATCAACAGCACCTGGAAGAAGCTGTGAGTTACTATTGGGTTAGGGGTTTTTTAGGACATTATAGCAGTCTTAGCTTATGAGTGAATTAAGGGACACTACATAAAATATAAAAGAGAAAATATTTATATGAACAGCTGAATATTGGACTGTGTAATTAAAATTCATGTGTTTTCATTGTGTTTCTTCAGATAAATATAATTCAGGGCATTGTGGCTGAAATCAACATAAAGACTGGTGAATCTGAATGCCAGTATTACAAAGAGAGACTTATTTATCTTGAAGAAGGCCAAAGGGATTCATTAATTGATAATTCACGTGCTGTGTGTTGTCATGGGGAACTGAAGAACAACAGAGGAGTGGTAAGGAATAAGAATTTTGTCATAAATAACTTTAAAAGAGAGCTTAATTTTGCATGACAGCTAACAGAGCTGTGGGTACACATAGAGCAACATCACTCTCTTATATATAAGAAGTTGATAAATATTGTATATAAAACTAATCTTTTTTGTTTGTAGTTAAGTATCTGTATAGGGAGATAATAAGATTATATTTATCTCTGTCTTTTATGGAGCCTAACATTATCCTGGATAAATTGTAAATCTGATCAGTTTCAATACTTGCAGGAAAAAACCTCAAATTTCTGGTCTCAGAGATGTGGTATTAATGTCCATAAATAACACACAAAATGTACCAACAAATTTTAAATTTGCCAAAGGCTGTGGTTATTCAAAATGTTTTACTTGATTCTTTGTTGAGATCAAGGTTCATTTACTGACCAGAGAAATTTGGTCCTTTGAATTCTAGTCTCTGGGACATTCACTATTGATAAGTTTCACAATCTGAGCTTTTAGTTAAAAAGGAAAAAAAAAAAAGAAAAAAAGAGATTATATTAGTAGAAGAGAACATAGTCTTTCCTAGATTTTTTACCCCTCTGTGTTAAATAGAACTTGTGAATGGACAAACTATGAAAAAATATCTTTTTTTCATTACTGACACTAATGGAAGTATGACACTCATGGAAGTAGATAAAACTTTGGGAAGATTTATTTTAAAAAGCAACAAACTAAGCAGTGAGTTTTTTCAGGTCTGGAACTGCTTCTATGTAGCGTGTTTATACATACAGTGGAAGGGTCCTGCTTCACTGCACAGCTGAGAGGGAGAGATGAAACAGGTGCTGTTTCCTGGTTCACCTGATGAAGGTCAGGCAGGTAGTTCAATACCAAGTTGGATAGAATTTTCATCTTTCTGGTGAACTTTATTCATTCCATTTGGTTTACCAATGTTTCAAGAAAGGAATAATGCTGTATTACCTATTAATCTTTTAACAGAAACTGCATGTCTTCCTCTTTGAAGAGGTGCTGGTGATCACTCGGCCCGTGAGCCACAATGAGCAGCTCTGCTACCAGCTGTACCGGCAGCCAATTCCCGTCAGGGAGCTGCTACTGGAGGACCTGCAGGATGGAGAGGTGCGCCTGGGTGGATCCCTGCGCGGAGCATTCAGCAACAACGAGAGAAGTACGACCACAGCTTCTTGTATTTGCTCATGGAGGGGCATTGTAACCTTAAGATAGCTGCTAATGGGGCATCAGAACCTTCTCTCTAAAATGAACGTTATCTCCATCCAGCATACTGGATTTTGTTTCAGACTGGTTTATTATGTCCTAAGCTGTTTCTTTTCGATTCTTTCTCAAAGTTCACTATATTGATAATAGAATTTCTCCACACACCTGCTCCTGTACTGAATTGAGAAGGGGAGAACATACAGACTGTAGTGGCAAAACTGCAAAGTTATAAGCAAGTGTATTTTGAAATCTTGAGTTTCAGCTGTTTTGCCCTTCCTTGTACTAGAGACACTGATTGCTATTCCATAACTCTTTAAGCTGGCCGATACTGTAGTACTCTCAGGGTCAAGACTGCTGCTATTCATGCTAATGTCCTTCCAGTTAAGTATATTATGAAGATGCTTTTTCTAGTACAAGGGTCTTTTAAATCTCATCT
This sequence comes from Chaetops frenatus, assembly GCA_013400775.1. NCBI lineage: Eukaryota > Metazoa > Chordata > Aves > Passeriformes > Picathartidae > Chaetops > Chaetops frenatus. The sequence goes on along the minus strand of VZTR01018534.1, from coordinate 46,041 downwards.
GGTCAAAACTTCAAGGGGTTTTGTATGTATCCACTGTATTAGTGAAGTGAGTGAAAGAGATGAGGCAGTCTTTGGCTGGCACAAGGATGCTGCATTCAGTGAAGATTCTGGAAGTCCACTTTGCAGATAAGTAGGAGGAGAGGCATTAAGGGAGAAGTCTTAACCTTGCTGATTCACTTTAATCTTTATTGATAGCTCAGGCATGGCAGAACCAAAATTATTTAATCCAGCAATATGAAGTTACTAGGAGTGCTTGTGGTGTTCTGTGGTCTTCTCCCTGAAACAAGGAGATACCCAGACTCTTCTCTTTGGTCTTACATGGTCTTGTCTGATGTTAAGGCAAAGATTGTGCAGATTCTGTTGCTTAAATATACTCTTTGATTATAAAATCCATTCAGCCAAAGCATTCACGTTTTTGATACGTATTGTTTCTTTCAGTCAAAAACTTCTTTAGAGTCAGCTTCAAAAATGGATCCCAAAGCCAGACTCACTCTCTCCAAGCCAATGACTCCTTCAACAAGCAGCAATGGCTAAACTGCATCCGCCAGGCCAAGGAAAAGGCTGTGTGTGCAGGCAAGGCTGCTGGGCTGGAAGCACATTTCCTTGTGCCAGCCAATGGCCGCAGGGTGCCTCAGGGAGAGGCTGCCCTGGAGCAGATGGAGCAGTCGGACTGTGAGTCAGACTGTAGCATGGACACCAGCGAGCTCAGCGCCGACTGCGAGCGCATGGAGCAGGCGAACTCCTGTGAGAGCGAAAAGCAAATAGAAACCAATGTTTGACAAAAACGTTCAGTTCACAGAAGAAAATCTGTCTCTTACCTGTACAGTATTCGCATTCCATACGTGGAACCATTTGGAGAAGCACCTTTAGAATATTTTTTGTGACAATGTCAATGCAGTTCTTGTATTTGTACCTGTGAGTGTCGTACTTTTACTGCCCATCTGTATAAGCTGGAATCTCTTGCAACTCATGTCCTGTGATTATATTCCATAAACACCCAAAGTGGATGAAAGAGGTACTTGACCAGTTATTTTCAATGTCCTGCTGTAAACAGAATCTCTAAACTACTGTTTATATATGCATTACATAAATAACCTTTTCCTAATTTTAAGTACTTAATTGGCCCTTTAAAGGGCAGCTGAAGATGTGGATTTAATATGGAATTTCAGGATTGGTATCAAGATAGTAAGTTTTCTTAAAGGCATGGAAAGAAAATGTAGTTTCTTGGAAGAAAAAAGAAAACTGTCTTGCAGTAACCAATCCAAACTCCTGTGATATTAAATAAACAAAAACTATAAACAGTGGGCCATGGAACCAGGGACTCTTTAGGGATTTATTTTTCAAAATGAAGCACTGTCTTAAGATTCAGCAGCCAAGCTTACTAAAATCTGGACATTTCAAATGGTCAGCATAGTAAGACGGTTTATTTTTCAAAGCATGTAATGCTAAAAATAATCAAGTGAAAAAACCACAACCAAACCTCTACAGCCAGCACTGAATTAAATGAAATGCTGAGAATACTGGATGTTTGTAAATTAGCTGGTAATTTGCTTTCAGTGCCATATATAATCCCAAACAGAATAAGAATGGAAAGAAGCTTTTGCTATTTGTGAATAGGCCCTCTTCAGCATTTTGCACTCCACTGACCACCACTGTTGTTTTTAAGCACCACTAATGTTAAAACATTGAATTTTCTGTAAATGTCTGTTTACAATTACATGTAGTTGGTTTTGAAAACTAAGTGATGATTTTATATAAATGGTGCTCTACAAATACCCTGTGGGATTATGTAGAGAGAGTTTAAACAAAAAGGGAATTGTTTTTCCTTTAGAATATATTACATTCTTTTTAATTTCCTCAAATTTTGTTTTAAAAGTTTTTGTTGCATTTAATTTCATACTGTAATTGGAAATATTACTGTGTTTTCTGGTGGCTGATTTAACCTACTCATTATGATGAGAAGCAGATGAGTCACTTAAATGCAGTCTAAAACATATAGCTGAACATCCTGTTATTTTTCAGGAATCCCTGGGTAGTATTTTATTTCTTACTGTAAGAAATAATGCCAGTGCTGTATGGCAAGCTATGAAAATGGTATATTACAATTTTTAAATGGTTCTTGGTATTACACAAGATAACCTGTGCAAAGTACTTGTAACAACAAAAGTAGAAAAACTGTTAAGTTATTGCCAAAAATATTTTTTCTTGTGTTCTACAAGTTTACATAAAATTTACTAAGTATCTTACATATATATATATGCTGAAGTGCATTACAGAAATCAGTGTGACAAGATGATAAACAATATAAAACAAGGTATTTTTATTTTTTAAAAAAATGGCATTTTTACCCTATAGAACATATTTCTGTATTTATAGTTTTAAAAAAAAAATCAATTTTCTTTTCTGTTTCAGGCTTTGTAATTTATTTCAACGCTTCATTTTTAGAACTGAATGAGTATACCAGGTAAGAGGAGAGAAAGGAAAAATCTGCCAAAGAAAAGGCATAGGGGAGTTGTTCAGCAAAAATATTGAAAAAGAGCAAAAAGCATGTAAAATGTTCAGATAGAGAAGAAAGAATGAATGTGTGTATTGACCTTTTTTTTTTTTTTTAAATAATGGCCTTAAACTTTTCTGAAAGCATTTCAAATAAATTACATTAAACCATTCTGATTTTCATTTGGTTTGGTTGGTTGTGAAAGAGGACTACAAGAAGATTTCAGTGGTACACACAGTGAGGCTTTAACATAAGTGACCAAAACTTCTATTTTGTTTCTTATAAAGCAGTACATATTTGGATCTAATTTGCTAAATGCACAGTAGTAACAGAAACAAGTCACTGCACTCAATTCACCATGCTTCCCAAAATTTTGTATGACATAATTAGTTTAGCAAGTAGGTGGAACAAAAATTTACCATCCTGTCATCACTTTTTCTCTCGTGATTCCTTGTGGGTCACAATTGAAATGATTAATTTTGGGGTATGCAGAAGCTGCCACCCAGCCAGCACATCTCAGAAGATTAATTTGCATTTGTTTACTATAATTTATCCACCCACTCACTGTTCAGCATTCTGGAGTGCAAGTGTTATGGTTGTCCTTCATAGTCGACATGCACTTAGCTACTGATTGATCTAATAAATCTTAATGAAGTTGGAGTTTCTCTTCAAATCATCCTAAGGATTATGCTTTCCAGTTTGAGAATACTGACCTCATGATGGATTTGGTAAGCTTATTTTAGTTCTAGCACTTTTTAAATGCCACTGCTTTTGAAAGAATGACTTCTGATTGTGGCAGGAGGGTTGTGGTGGTGGTGGAGGGGTGGGGTAGGCTTGGGCAATAAAACGTATCAAAAAGGATGGGTAAAATATAAAATTATGAGTGTGAAGTAAAGAGGAAGAATCATATACATAAATATGTTCAAGTGATTGTCACAGTTAGTAATTCTGGTGTCCAGAGGGGAGTTGCAGCAGTGAAGAGGCAAGAGGCAGTGAGAAGCCCAAGTGCTTCCAGGATCACCATGAGGAGATGGCAAAATGAAGAGAGGGATGCAGACACTCATCTAAATCTGAGGCATCAGCACTCTGGATCTCACCCTCGGGGAGAAGGGTGAGGGACCAGGTGTCCTGCTCTCAAGAGCAGGAAGGATGTCAGTGGTCTGAGGGGGCAGATCCATCCCTTTGTGGCGAATCTTAGCAACCTGTTTGCTCTTCTGCTCCTGATGAGGAGAGTCAGTGTAGCTGTAGCTTATAAAAGACCTGATGGACCAGAAGCAATAAAGATAAAAGCAGAGATTGTCTTGACTGAGAAAGGTAAGCAAAGAGAATGGCCTTGGCACTCTGAATTGTGTGGGTCCTCTGAGACTACAACACAAAATTGAACTGTCTGTGGCCTTTGTTTCCCTAGATGTGCTCTCCGGCACTGGAAAGAACAAAGCCAGGATGACGACCAGGAACACGAAAGTCTGTAACAAGACACCAGGAACAGTAAGTTTGAGATGTATGAAGCTCAGTACTAACAATCAGTTGCTACAATCTGGGTAGGGATAGGGCCAAAATTGCAGGGTAGAAAAAATATTTCTCCTATTTAGTATGACCCACCTGAACAAGTGCTTCTGCCTTAAGAATGCTTCTGTGACAGTGGGAACCAGGTCACTTGAAGTTTCACAGAATTTCTAGAATTTGAAAGCTGTATCAGAACTTCCAGATAGCAGTTTAATGGATTGTACTTTTTGATAAATATGATGTTTTATGGTGGGTGACATTGCCTGGCACTCAGACAAATCTTGACTCCCAGGATCTATCAGAGTTTGAAACCAAGTTCCACATATATAGAAGATGATTGGTTTCCTTTTAAAAGGCGATTTCAGATCCCCAGTAAGCAGCTCTTCCATATTTAATGCTTATTCATGAATACTGATTTTAAAATACTGTAATGTGTTCTACAGGTTGGTGCTGCCATCTTTTGGAAATAATGGGGTAGTTTCACAGCTGATTTGATTGTGTGAAATTTTAAATATTTTAAGATATTGCATGTATTAATTATAAAATGGAAGTACTTAAAAAATACAAGTAGATATTTTCAGTCTTACCTGAGGATCACATATTTGTTAGGGAAAAAAAGTACTAGATGAATTTGTCCTACTAATTCCTGGTTTTACAGAGCCAGGTCAAGACTATGGTCCCATTTTGTCTCACCTTTTAATATCATGGGCATATTTTCTCCATGGCTGGCAACAATATTAAAGCTCTTTCCAAGTGTGTAAATTAGATTTTGTTTCTGAGTTTTCCAAAGGTTCTTCTCTTTGCATGGTCTAGGAAGACAGATTAATGATACAGTTCTCCTATCCTTGATCTCCTGGCACCTGAAATTTAGTTGGCACAAAATTAGCTCTTAAACTTTTGAAGACATTAGATGTGTTTTGCATCATTAGAGTCATAAGGGAGAGTAAAATAGTAATTTGTGGTTATTTAAATTAAATTGTAACAATATACTCTGATTAATTTCAAATTTAGTTTTCAAATTTTTTAATTTGCTTTCATAAAAGGATACCGAAGTAATGTCTGGAGGAAGCACTCAAGTTTACTCCTTGAGCATGCAACTCTTCCTTGTGTCTTACTTTATGGCTCTTCATCTGATCTAAAGCTGTATTACTAATGTGTTAAAATCATCTGATTTCAGAATCAAAGGCATCTGCAGCTGCTTTGTACTGGGGTGGAAAACCACTTGGTGCAAGCCCAGGAGTCATGGTCGAATTCTTGGCAAGTACCAAAAACCACAGAAACCAGAAACTAGAGAGAGAATAAGGTGACAGATTTTAGAACCTTTTTTTTTTTCACTTCAGAGTATTCAAGTAATCTCTTCCTATGGTGGTTTTTTTGCTGAACTGTTATTTTTGAACTGGGATTCTTTGTACCTGTTTGATATCTACTGGGATTTAAGATGCACGGTGTGGTGCAGTGATCTGGAATTGCTGGAGCATTTATCAATTAGTACTGAGTAATTTTTGTGATGATCTCTCCCAGACTTAGATTAATTAATACATAAAAATAATTCTGTATGACTGCAAAGACGTATCTGGTTAAAGCAAGTGATGACGAAAACTTTGCGTGCTGCTTGGTAAATAAGCGAGACTTCAGAGATTGTTTGGTCCAAACACCAGTCAACTGAACTGCTTGTGTACTGAAAACATGCCCAGCCTGAAAGTGATTTTAAGAGCTCTGCCAATTCAAAATGGATAAAGCAATTTGACATGTTTGGAGATGTATAATGGATCAACACAGCCTTAAATGGGACCACATTGGTATTTCCATCTATTTCTTGTATACGGAAATTCTATTTAAACAAGGTAAAACACGGCAGAATTATTTCAATAAAATATTAACACACCTGTAATATTCTCTTCACCAGCACTGAATCCTCACAGAGGCAGGACATCACATTCTCAGGGAGATAGTTTTACCTTACGAACACTGCATTTGTGGGGTTTATTACCTCTAGGTAATGGAACAGTATGTTTCTGCAGTTAGATAAATATTGGGTGTTTTGTTTCTGTAATTTATGTACATTATAGTTACAGATACTAATTACCCTGTTTAAACTTGCTGAGTCCCCAAACACTTCTGAGAACTACTAATAATTACTGGCTTATCTTCTTTTAACACCCTGGAGGCTACCACTTGCACCAGGCCATTTGTGAGCTGATAGGTTATTTATATTTTCTGATTTACAGCTAACCTTAAAAAGAGATTAATAAAATAAGAGAGCCAGATTAAAATACCTGTTCCTTGCACACCTTGCAAGCATGAAAACTTCCTGTTTTTAAGCTCAGTGGCTGCTTTCAAGGTGATGTGAATAGCTACAGTTACGGAAATTTAAGGTAATTGGTAGAAGTAGCTAATGAATATATACATCTGATCAACAACTACAGCACTGGTATACTTTAACAAAGAAAACAAATGATGGGCTTTTAATGTTTTGCTAGTTACTTGTAAAACTATAATCTGGTATTTGCATTTCCTAGGCACTGCAAGAATGGTTATTTTCAGCAGGCACTGTTCACTCCGGTGCATTCCTGGAGCTGCCAGACAGGTCTTTCCTTTGGCTTTCACATTTTCACATCCCTCTTGCACCAGAAGTTGTCTAAGCCTTACAATAAGGGACAATAAATGTTAACCTTCTGGCCTCCAATATAGGTTATTTAGTGCTGTTCTAACTCACTATGAAAGAATCCTGCTGAAGTAAATTAAGATTTAAAAAAAATTTTTTTTTGCCTGCCCTTCATAACCATGATAATGTATTTTTATTCTTCAAAGATGAAATGCCGTCATTTTGTCCAACGTCTTGGAAAGAAACTTTGAATCTTAGAGTAAGAAGTACACGCTGGCACTCAGTGCAGTGAACTTGTAGTTGGAGTTGGGAGTTCGCAAAGGCTGTGCCAGCCCTGGAGCCGGAGCGTTCCTGGACCCGAGATGCCCCCAAGGGAGGGTTGGCTGCGGGAGGAGCCCGTTCCCGAGCGCCGTGCCCCGGCTGCAGGGCAGCAGCCCCGTGCCGCCTGCGGCCTTTCCGGGACAGCGGCGTCCCCTCGGAGGGGCAGCGCTCCGGCCCCGCCCCGCCCCGCCCCGGAGGAGGCGCCGCCGCTTGGCGGGAGGGTGGCGGGTCGGGACCGTGCCCGGGGCCGGCAGCAGCGGGTCCCGAGCGGTGCCCGGGAGCGGGAGCAGCGGGTCCCGAGCGGT
>VZTR01018534.1:0-38514 GCA_013400775.1 Chaetops frenatus | reverse complement strand
TCCCCGGCCGCGCCCGTATTTGTAACGTGTGCCACGAGCGGATTGGCTGGGCCGTGCTGGCCGCAGCCCCGCCCCCCGTGCTGTCGCCATGTTGTGTGGTGGGGCAGGGGCGGCCCGGGGGCTGCTGTGAGGGCGGAGGGGGAGCCGAAGCGGCGCGGGCGCTGCTGGCGCTGGGCAGGGGCGCTGTGCTGGGGAGAAGAGAAGGCGCGGGCTGCCGGGGTCGCTGCTCCGGAGGGAATGGCGGATGCTGTGATCCGCAGTAGCGACGAGATGGAGCCGGAGCAGCATCAGCGGACGGAGAAGACAAGCGCGGGCGTTCTCGGAGTGGAGAGTAACAGAGCAGGAGCCGCTGAGGACACCACACAAAATGGCGGACGCTCTGAGAGCGGTAGCGCTGGGGAGGCGGTGCTGGTGGCTGCTGCAGAGGACAAGGTCCCCACAAACCTCAGCATCAGTAGCAGCAGCCAGCGTAGGAGCAGCATCTCGACGGCAAATGAACAGCAGCAGCAGCCGCCGCCCAGCGGTGTGCTCGGGGGGCCGTCCCCTCTCCCTAAGCCCCCAGAAGACCAGCAGCAGCCTGTTAGGAGGAACTTTCAGATCCCCAGGAAGAGCAAAGAAAAGAAAGGTTGTTCCTTCCCTTCCCCTCCCTTTTCTGCCTCGCTCCCCTCTCCATCCGATTCATCAGGCAGCTCTCGACACCTCACACGGCTGCATGCAAACCCTGCGGTGTGGAGGAGGCTCTGCTGGCTCGCACTCGCGATGCTGCTGGGGAGCCGATTTTAGTGTCAGGCTTTTACATTTTTTCCTTACCCTTTCTCTTCCTCACTTTTATTTTATCACAAGGATGAAACAAAACCAAAACAAAAACTCAGCTCTAATTTCAGGTCTTTGCTTTAAAAGGAGGAGAAGCTGGATGCGATCAGGGTGGGCTTGAGTTGATCTTGGCTCTGCTTCTGGAGGTGCATTTGGAAGTGGAGATGTTTCTTTGAGGCACCGACATCAGCGAAGATGGTTCGCTTTTCTCTTTCCCCTGACCTCCTCCCTGCAGGAGAGGGGTGTAATCCTGGCTAAGATAGACTAAACAAACACTGAGCAGAGTTGTGCTTTGTTGATGATACGAAGAAGACTGTTCTTAGCTGTTGGAAGTTCTTTGCAGGGAGGAAGGGAGCATCCCACGTTCTTGTGCTTTGCCTTGGAAGCGTTCTGCTTCCAAGTGTCCGGGGTTTGGGTTTTTTTGTTTCTGAGTAACTCTTCGTCTAAAAACTTGTGGTATTTCTTGCTTTTCACTAGTCTCCACTGGTTTCTGCTTAACTTTGGTTTTGCTAAGTGGAATTGAAGACATGTCTGATTCCCTTCCTGAAATTTATCTTAGTTCTTGCCCTTTTGCAATATGGAGTCAGTAACTTGGTCCGTATCACAAAAAACCTTGTTTGAATAGGCTTCTTGTTCTTCAGAGAAAAGTGTAACATCTTAACTTCTTGAAATGCTTTCTTCTGTAAGGAAGAGATGAAGGTAGGTTTATTTCATTATCCAGTCTTTTCTCTCCAATATTAGAATAATTCCTTTTGGCAGTAATGACCCCTTTTTCTTCCTGTTCTTTTCCATTGTCACCCCGCTCTAGGGTGATACAAGTCTGGCAGATTCATTGTAAAAAGAACTGGGTTGATTTGGAGAAAAAAAGTAGTTTATAATTCATCTGACAGAAAAATACCTGGATATAACGTGGGGCCTCATGAACAACTGAAGTGTCTTGTATGTCACGTCCAAGTGTGATTACGTGTGAATACCTTTAAATGTATTTCAGAAATGTTTAGTACTTAACCAGCGATATTTGAAGTTCCTCTTTAGCACTGGGTTCCAATGTGAATGAAAATCTGCAAAATACCTTTTCAGGTGATCTGATTCATCATTTGCCTATGCAGAGCTATCTGCAGTGTGCAAAAAGTTTTTGGTTGTGTAGTTCAAACCACAGATGTCTGTGGCCTCTAAGGTAGAAGAGGAAGCCATTCTTCTTCAAAAACTGACTTGCTAATATCAAGGTCAATTGACCCATTCTTACCTTTTTTCCTTTCAGCCTGCAGAAAGGTTCTCGGGCATTTTAATCATTCTGATGACTTAGAGCTTCCAAAGCTCTAAAAGCAGACCCTGCTCCATTCAGCCTAGGGTGCTTTTGGGCTTAGAGCTGCTGAGTGTTGTTCTCACACCATGGACTGCCAAACGTGCTGTTTGAGGACAACCAAACTGCTATTGGGATTTGTATTGTCATTTGAAAAATGATGCAGTTCAGTCACTTTTGGAACTGAACGAGAAGATCAGCACTGCGTGGATCATCTGATGCTGTAGTGGCACATGCTTGCAGCATCCTTATTGCTAGTGGTTAAATACAGCTTGTTAAATTACAAAATAATCTGAATGTCACCAGTACCTATCAGACGAGCTCTCTTGGCTTGATTCTAAAGCCCAGCATAAAGCAACACCCATGGAAGCTTCCTCTGTCATTCCTTGCCTTGGAATTGTCCTTGTTTTGCTTTTTAAACCACCACTTCTTTTCTGGACCCACCATGCTTGAGAGACAGCTGCTGCCTTGATTGTGAAGGCTTAGCTGCTATGTACCAAGTATGTACAGGATGGCTTTGCTAGAGGTGTTTGAGCTTGTTTAGACGTGGGGCTTTTTGGTGGGTTTTTAAAAATCTTCCTAAACACCAAAATGTGTTTCAGGAACAATTTTTGGTAGAGAAGCAATTAAAAATTGTGTCTGGAAAGCACATATATAAGAGAAAATTTAAGCTTTAGCTGCCAAAACATAAGAGAGATATTCTAGAAAATTAGGCTGCTTATTTATCTTCTTTGGAATTTATCTCCCCTCCTGGAGACTTAAGTAGGGACTGAAAGTCAACAGAAATCCTGTTTAATCTGGAGAAATGCATCTGGAGGAAAGATACCTCTTAAAAACAACTATGATGAGTTGATACAGAGAATACTTCTGATTTCCTCATTCTTTTTCCTAGCATAGGAAATAAGGAAACAAGAAAGGTTGGCTACAACATTATTTTTTTAAGGTGTGCCTGCTTTTGTCTTCCTCCTTAGAAGTCTCTTGAAGGTTTGTTTTCTTGGTACATAGAGTTTAGCAATGGTGTTATGCTCTCTTGGGCAGCTTATCTATCATTTGTCTTCAGGTTTGTCCTGGCTCCCTTAATACAGTTGTCAGATCCTCAGAGGTTTCCACGTTTGCTTGAAACTTGAGAGGTCCCTGATAGGATTAGGAAAGCAGATTTAAGGATAAAGCAGTGTAAGAGCACTTTTAACTTGCTGAACTATATGCGTGGCCACCTTACCAAAAGATAATTCCACCAATGATGCTGACATTGCAGTCAGTGCCTTGAAGGGGTTGCTTGTTGACTAAAGCTGGATGTTTATTTCTGGAGTCTATCAAAGTAGCAAATGACTGCTGTTTCTCAGGCTGAGTGGTGGAAAAAGGTCTTGCTTTTACCCATGAAACTCTCAGCAATACTTGCATGAAGGCCTAGGTTGTCCCTTTTCTACTTCATCATTTTGCCTTGTCTTTTGACTTATAATTTTCCTTTTCTTTGGTAGAGATATGCATCTGCTATTGCTACACGATATTTCTAGGTGGGGAACTCTGTCAGTGCCTGAACTTGGTAACTAATTAGTTATTTTGAGAGCACAATACATTTTGGGCTGAAAAAGTCATAAAGGTAAAAATGTCGCAGTTCGTTAACACCACAGTTTTTTTTGTCTTAGTCTTAAAAATGAAGACTGAAAAAAATGTAGACTTGAAAGGGTGCTTCTCAATGGAGCTTTTGTAGCAGGAGCACTTGTGTGTGAAGAGTGCTAGCATTCTGCCAACTTAGCTGATAAGAAAATCAGTCATTTACTTATCTTCACTTCCAAGTTTGTTCAGGATTGCTCAAGGAGGATGGCTCTGTCTTCACATTCTGACTTAAAGCAACCAAACCCAGTAGCTCCAATCTCAGTTTTTGGAAGTTGAAACATCAGACAGCTGAGAAAGAAAAGTAGAGCCTCTCAGGCATGACATACATCCTAACATCCAGTCCAGTCCCTGTCCTGTGAGTAGTGCTTATTAGCTGGACTCAATTTCCACTGAAAAATAATTACGTATGTTCCAGTGCCCTGGGTAGAATCTGAACAAACCCAGTATTTATTTACTTATTTTTACCTGTGCAGAACAAGCCAGCAAACCCCACAACAATTGACATGTGTTATAAGGATGCTGCAGGTTAGTCCTTACTTTAATTACTGTTTAATTAACACAGGGCCATAAAGGTGCAGCATACCACCATCAGCAAGCCTGGAAGATATGTATGTGCACACTGCTGGTCTTTGAAGTGATGGAGGACTGGAGATGAGCTCAGTAATTTCATGGTTTGCCTCTGGGCACAGGCCTTGCTGACCGCTGTACAAGGTCTAGTTTAGTACGTCTTGGTTTTATTTTAGTTTTGTCTGGTTTCTGCACTCCTTCCTTGAAGTGAGGTACAGGCTTTGCTGTGGTGACATTAACATTTTAGACCATCACTGTCCTTGAATGCTGCAGCTCAAGTGACAAACTGAAAAGTATTGCCTGGCTACTCACCTCAGTGGGGTAGTGTTTCATGTTTTGATTGAGAACATGAAGTCTGCAGTGCCTCGCGTTCCAGAAGAAAAAACTGCAACAATCTTAAAATAAATTCTTATTTTCTGTTTTCCGTCATTTAATGATTAAGTAGGGCTTCTCCATAAATGTGTTGAGAACTAAGTGTATACTAGTTTTTGCAGGTTGTCCCTAGCAGGAGAACAGGGGGACTTGCTGGTTTTGGGCAAGTCTGTTTCAGCTCACTCTCCAGAGCTTTCCACAAAGTAGATGATGTTTAAACACAAATAGGGTCATGTTTGATAATATTTATATCTATGGTAGGATATTAATTCACGTAGCAATGTGCCTCTTCCTAGATTTGCATCTGGGAAGGTGGTGAGACATTATGTATGGTTTGTGGTGGCTCTTCCTAGCTCACCCTGGAGTGCTTTCCTCTTGTTTGGGCTCCAGATGGAAGTGAGAGGCTGATTTTTACTGAGCTTGTGTTGTGGGGGAAGGAGGGAGAAGGGATTAGGTACAGTAAACAATGGTAAGAAAACAGGAAATTCGGTCAAGCACCTGGCGCAGATAACCTCCTGCCTTAACTGGTCCTTTTTAAGAAGCTGGCAGCATGTGAACCCCAGATCTTTCTGACAGAGAGCTGTTAGACGCTGGTGTTGTAGTGTCCAAAGCGTGTTTGGGGCTGGGGTGGAACAGGGGATGCTTTCCCAGGGCGGGTGTACCTGCAGCAGGCGTCTTTCTCCTCTCTCCCTCTACCTCTCCCCTGCCCTTCCCCTCTCCCTCTTCTTTCTTCAATACAGGAGTATTCAGTCCTAGTAATACTAAGTTGAGAATTGCATTCACTCTCAATTCTGTCTCCTCCCATATTGCCATCAGCTTTTCAAGAACGAAGGCGTAGTTACTAAAAGGATGTTACATAAGTATGGTTTCTAAACTGCTTTCATAACTTCCGCTCCTAAGAAATCACTTGCTCATTGTTGGTGGTGTTGGAATCTTTGCTTGAGTTCTGTTTGCAGAAGGGGTGTTGCCTTCTGAAGTGTGCAGGTTTTACTAAATAACACAGAACAGTTCTGTTTTCATTAGAAGATTTGTTTTATCTTGAGGCTTATGCAGTAAGTCTTTTCTGCAAATGAGGGAAAGATAGCTGCCTAAATCTACTGCCATATTATTTAATGAAATTGGAGAATATACTCTGAAGATGTAATTATATTTGTTAGAGTAATGGTAAATTGGGGTTTTTTTTTTGGTGAGACTAGTATTATTGTTGTTCTTCCTGGCTGTTGTAATTACAGTAAAAATCCTGCACTTCTGGTGCGTGTTTTGGAAGTTACTCTGAGGAGAAAAGCCACTTTCCTGACCACTACTCTCAAGATCTGCACTGCCATCCTCTTCTGGCTCACTCTGGGGTTGCTCCTCTGATCAGTTTGTCACCTTGGCACCCAAACACAGATAAGACTCTCAGGGAACGTGTCTGTTTCCCTGTGGGAACTCGGGCAAAGGTTTGCCCAGGAGGGAATTTGTATAACAGCCACATGAAGGGCTTTCCTTTTAAAGCACTTACAGGAAGGGACAACATCATCAAGCATGAACGTGGGCAGTGGGACTTTTTAATAACAGGAGCTTATTTTTCCTCTTTAAATAGGATTGGACTTCTTCATATTTAGCTTAAGTGCCGTAAGCAAACAAACACAAAACCTCATAATAGTTCTGAAGCGAGGCCAAGCTATGAAACTCTTGTTGAGGCTTTTATTAGGACAATTTGTTCCTGCTTCTTAATTAAAACAGTTAATTAGTTATTTAAAGTTCTGAAAGTTTAATTACAATGTTTTGCAGTACATATTAGTTGTTTTTCAAGGGATAAATTCAGACTTGAGGTGCTTCCCTTACAAAATTCTGAGAACTAGTAGCTCCTCAAGAGTAATATTAAAAAATACAAATGGTTTTTTTTAAGATGCTATCATTCTAGGAAATTTTAAGATAAACTTTCTAAGGTCCATATTTGCCAAGTATTCTAGGTGTTTTGTAGTTGAAATTGAATCAGAAACCATTTATCTTTATGCATAAACTGTCAGAGAACTGGAAACTTTTGGATGTTTTCACATGTATATTGCCACTAATTATTTTTTTCCTCTCTTTTATAGCACTCTTTCAGCCAGTATTTCCTGGTTCTAGAGAATTTGAGGATATTTTAAAGATTCTGTATTCTTCCTACTTGGATCAAAGTTCAGTGTCCAATTTTAAATACAAGAGAGCCAGCTTAGTTCATAGTGAACTGTTGGAAAAGGAAGTGAGTATATTTGTGGCTTCTGCTTCTCAATAAGGTACCAGTAAAATGACAATACTGCTTCTTAATCTAGAGGCAGAGACCTGGGCATTATTTTCAGTTATGTGGTTGGTCTTTAATTGCAAACTCACATCCCCAGAAATGTAAGCAGCTATTTTTGAGGCAAGTTTATTACTGCATAGTTGTAAACTCTTGCCTGACAGATACTCTAAAAAGACTAAAAGAAGAATTGTATTTGGCACGTATGTCTGTGTGTTTTTAGCTTTCAAAAATTTTCTTAATTTCTGTTAGGGTATTTTAATAACCTGGAAAGATGTTTTAATGTCTTCTTTGCAAGGCTGATGTTTCCTTTGAAAATTAAGGTTAAGATATATGCCTTATGTAAGTTTCCATAGTCTGTAGCTTTGTTTTTTTCCATGAAGTACTTTAGTTAAAGTTGATTGCTGATCTAATAAGTGGAGCACCTTGGTTGAAACCCTTCTGTTGTGCCTTATGTGATCTCTTAAATCCAGCTACAGCTTGCTCTCATCACTCTGAAATGAAATTTTCATTCCTAGTGCCAAAAAGCTTCATGTATGAAGTAATTGAATATATAATTGGTTTTCTGTGATTATCATCTTGAAGTTACAAGGTAAACTGAAGCATTTTATGCTATTACATTAAATATTCATGGTTAAAGCTGAGAAATATTGGTTAAAACCACCTCAGCAGCAGTGAGGTGCATCTATAAAAATATATGCACAGTGTAAGAGATCTGTCTCCTAAAAAGAGAAGAAGTCTTATTTCTGGAGTTTCACAGATGATATGGAAGGGATTGGGCTGGATGGTTCTAGCCAGTTCTGCTACAAAGATCAAACTAAAGTGTTACTGCACAGGTTTATTTGAAGAGTGTCTCTTTCTTAAAAAAACCAAATACTTGGTCAGGTTAAGCCAATTAGATTTCCCACAGGTATAATGATTTTGAAATCTAATTACAGCATCCAATGATTTCATTTGCATTATCTTTTGATTATTTTTGTACGCCTGGATCTGCTAACATAGATGGGGCCTTAAAACCTTAACTCTTGACTGTGCCAGCAGCAGTGTGTGTGTACCTGTGCTGAGAACTTTCTGTGTGAACAGTTCACAGAAAAACGCAGGGAGCTGAAATTCGATGGGCGCCTGGAGAAGGAGCTCTCGGAAAGTTACGGGTTCCTCATGGTGGATCGGTGCCAGGTGAGGAATGAAATACTGCAGGGGAAATGCTTTCTTCAGCAATTAAGAGGTTTTGGGGCTTTGTTTTGTTTCAGAGTGTTTTTATTGACACAATCTTATAAGTTACTTTTGCAAAATTCAGCACTGGAAAGTGTAGAAGAATGGGAAAGGGATTTAATATGTCACCATTTAAATCCTCATTTCCCTGCTATTTAAGGTACTCCATTTTTGCGCCTCTGTATTTTCTCTGGTTTAGGCTCTGTTTTGTAAACAAAAGGATAGATTTTCTGGATGGCATGTGAGTTTTTACTGGGTTTGTGTTTGGGGTTTTTTATTAATTGAGGAGGAATATTTTGTGTTTTCATTGCATTTGGGTTTTGGTGGTTTTTTTTTCTTTTTTTTTGCATCAACAAGTTAACGTGTAATATTAGAAAATGGACAGTGTCTTCTGTGTCTCTTCTTTGATTGTATACTTTTAATCAAAGTGATGGAAAGGGGATTTCTGTGCTTTGTTATTGTGGAATCAGGATTTCTTAAGCATGCAGTCATTTGACAGGTATACTTCTGTTTTAAATACTAAAATTTTCTGTATTGAAGGCAAGTAATGTTCATAAACAGTGTTTAAGGTGTAGGAAGGCTGTTGTTTTTTAAGATACAGGTGAGTCTATGTAGCTGCTCCATATCAGAGTTTGACTTGCACAGTTTAATGGTTTTATAGAGAATTCAGACTAGTCTTGCCTCTGTTTGTAAAGGTTGTAAATCTCAATTTAAATTCTGTAATCATAACTTCTCACTGTGTGTTCTGTTCATATCCTGGCTTTCCTAACATACTTGCTTAAAAAACTGTCTGTTCTCTTTAGATCCAGAGCATATGTGAAAAGGGGCTGCAGGTTGGCCACTCCAGAATCACAATTCTTGGCAGCCCTTCCATGGGTAACTATCTTTTGATTACAAGTGCTGGTTATTCAGTAGCAGTTGGCAGATAAAGTCATGCAGTTGTGTGAACTTTCAGTCCTTTTTCTATCACTGACTGCAGCAATATCATAGCAAGATGTTTTTAGCAAAGGAAATAGACATCAGAACATTATTTCATAGCTGTGTTTTTGAGTAATTTCAGTTAAATTCCCTTCCCAAAGGGAAGACCTATATCTCATTTTGGCTTTTAAGTCAATATCCCATGTAAATCTGGGGGCCCAAAGAGCTAATGCAGTGTGTGGCTGGCTGCCTCTGTGTTTGTTTGCAGGTGTGTACATTCAGAGATACTTCATGGACACAGTAGCTCAGCTCAGTTTTCATGTAGATAGAACTAAAATTCTTGAATCTGCAAATCCAAGAAGAGTGCAGATAAATTGGAGACTCAGAAGATTCACAAGGTGTTAAAGAGTTTTGAGTGTGCAGGACAGTAAGTTCCTTTTGCAAAGCTTTTTAAATAGAGAATTAGGAACTAGTTTTGTCATCCTGTGTAAGAGGAACATGGTACAGAGGTGACATGAATATTGAAAGCAGAATAGGTGTGAGGTGGAGAAGAACAAAGCTTTATGAGCACATGATTTTTTACTGGTTTAGCTGGTAAAGGATCTGGAGCAATTTGCTAAAGCAGTTAAATACAGACTTGGAATGAGAGGAACCTAAACAAAATGGATGCTTTTCAGAGTATCTCAATTCAGTTACAGTTCTTGGACCTGAGGTAGTCAGCCAGACCAGCAAATGGCAGGGTGTGTTTGAGGCCTTAAAATCTACAAAATAACTAAGTATGGAAAAGCTCAAAATTATTTTACCTTTGCACTTGAGTGCCAATTGTATCTTTATTCTTTTGTATACATTGAACTTTAATTCCATGTAATGCTTTTTAAACCTCTAATAATGTTTTAACATTCAACATAATGTATTTAGTTTTATTTTTATACTCTTCTCAGGTGTATATATCTCCAAGTATGCTGATTTACTGCAGCCTAATCCTCTAGAATCTGGAGCAACTGGAGATGTGATTGTTTTTAAAATAATAAAGGTAATTTTATCTTGCTGTTCTTGAAGGATTCCATTGCTTACTGATAACACTCAGGTGGTTTTAACCTAACTTACTTTTAATTTACACAATCATCTGCATATAGAGAAACTAGAACTCTACTAGATTTAAAATCCAGTGGTGATATTAAGCTTAAATAAAGCATAATAAGTTGTTACAAAAGGCAAAAATCTATTATTTTCTTTGAAAATATGAAAATAATATACTTCTAGAAGTGGCTTTCTTAATGCCCTTTTAAAATTTCTCTGCTCTTACTTTCTTTGGTACTTGAAGCAATTTGCCAATTTCCAGGAAAAAGCTCATGCTTACAACTCTTCTGCTTTATTACAGGGAAAAATGAAAAGCATATATGACCACATTGGTATGAAAGCAATGGAATCAACTGTCAGGAATGTGTTGGATCCCACCCCAAAGCATGAATGTCATGTTTCTAAGAATGCAAATAAAGTCAACTCCTTGTTGGCTTACCGAGCCTATGAACTTACTCAGGTAAAGCTGAGCCCGTGTTTCCTTCTTCTATAAAACCTTTGTAAACAGAACTTCTGAAATGATGGAGAGATCACTTAAGGTACAGCAAACCCTCAGCTTCCCTGTGAAGCTGCAGCTGGGTGTGTGTAGCAGCCCACAGGTGCCTGCATTAAGAATCCCAGCAGAGCATGGCAGCCTCTCCTGCTCCTATTGTGTGATCCTGAACCTCAGGCAGAGATCTCCTTCAGATTAGGATGGAGGTGGAATAGGAAATAACTGGGGAATGTATATGGGACTGAGATGGAGGCTGGAAGAGAAGACTTAATGTGGGGAGTTTGAAGTGTAAAAGTACAACTGGTTTGTGGTCATTGAGACTCCTAAAAGTGAAAATGTTGGCTAGGAAAGAATAGCATTTTTCTTTTTTTTTTTTTTTCCCTTCTTATTCCCCTTTCCAGACTCTCAGGTTTGGAGATGATGAGGGGAAGACAGGATGAAATCCGTTCTAAGCATTTATGTTCCTCCAAGTGTTCTGTCTCTTACTGCAGTAATCTGTTGCAGTCAGATTATTCCACCAAGTCTGCAGATTCCAGGATTCTTACTTGAAAGCATTCTTTTCAGTATTAACATCTTCTTTTGTCTTCTGTAAATTGGTGGGCTGGACACAGGCTAAAAAATGAATGTATTTTTTCATTTCTCATTATGAATTTACCTAAATTAACATTTTATGTTAGAATTTTGTGGCTGAACTAAGGATAGACTCAAAAACTCATTGCAATATTTACTTTCCTGTGATTTTTTTTTTGTTTTTATTAGTTGTCCCTTCTCTCACCAAGAATACTTTCAAGTAAATATGTCATTTCAAGAGTGTTTCATTCTTGATTCACTCCTGAAGTAGTGTCCACATTTAAGTGGTTGATAAAGGAGGGAGAAGATAGAAAAAACTACCTTTATTGATTGTATCTATAGTACATATGAAAGGAGCATTTAAAAACTTCTTTATTTTAAATACCAGCTTTTAAAGAAATTGACTGTTGCTCCAGTCTTCTGATTTAACATTGTCGCTTCTTTTTCCCAGTACTACTTTTATGAATATGGCTTTGATGAGATCAGGCGAAGACCAAGGCATGTTTGTCCTTATGCTGTTGTTTCATTTGCTTATAAAGATGACATGGTACAAGGACCAAAATTTGTGCCCCCATCAAGGTAAGTTAGGAAATGAGTTTTGGAAAATCTGCATGTAGCATGAAGGATTCATAGCTCCTGGCAGTAGCTTAGAATTGATTTAAATGAACAGTGCTGAAATGAATGGATGTGTCACAGGCACTTAATGTAATAAATACTTCTAATGCAAAGCAAGAGGTGGTTTTCTGCAGCAGGGTGGCCTCTGTGGGAAGCAGTTCTGCTGCTTTTCCCACCTGCTTGCCTTTTGCCCAGGTGAAATCCACAAATAGTGGGGGGTTCTACCTAACTGATGAAATTTGTGGACATAAAAATGTTCACAGCATTATTTTGCTTGGTACTTTAAAGGAATCTTCTGTGTATTTTGTCTATGAACCCTTCACTGGTGTCTTATGGTTTGTGGAGAGAATATGTAGATGGCCAGTTGATCACAGATGCAGTGTGATACCTGTGCTGGTAGGAAGATACCCAGGTGTGGGGACTGTACTGTGAAATGCTAAAAGCATTTCAAGGTTATCAAGGTATCTAAAATAGCACAAGATGCTGCAGCAGTGGTAGATTGAGGTTAGAGAGGGAATTCCCAGTCTTGCTATTTTTTTAGACAGATAAACTATCCTTAATATAAAATTCAGTGGCCAGAATTGTCCGTTCCAGCCTAGTCATTCTGTCTGTCTTCTTTTGTTTAGAGCAAACACCTTCCACACAGATAGAAGTACAGGTAAGAATGAATTCCATTGTTTGGTTTTATGATGCAGACAGGGAGTTTGATGTTTTTCCCTTGTAGTTTTATGTTTGACCAGTTCAGTTATGCTGAGTGTATACCTGAATTTTATACTGAACCATGTTGGTTGCTGATACTGGATGATCAAACAGACCCCTTAATGTGTATCTTCTTTTATCAGAATGAACCACAAGTCAACAAAATCAAAAGTCTTTTTTCCCTCCTTTCCTAGTTAGAGTAGTAGTAAGAACTTACCTTCAGTTCATGAATCTCCTGTTCAATGGCACTTGAAATAATATGATTCTCTGTCATGCTTTGTTTTTAACCTCATTCAAGCAAAATTATTATGTATGAAAGTGGTTGATAGTTAATGTAAGGAAAGAGGATCGCATTCCTCAGAAATTGGCATCAAGGGCACGCTTATACTGACAGGTGTAGGTAACAAACCAACTTCCTTTACTCTGCTCAGAGCAGGTCAAAACACAACAGGGCTGATAACATCCTTTCTGTTACCTTTTAACATAATTGTCTGGTCTGGTATTAGTATGAAATTTCCCTAAACTGGTTTTGGAGATTCAGCAGCTTCTTCTTTCAGTCACAGCTGGCAAGTGGTTTCACTTAGTCTTCCTTTCTCCATTTTAATTTAGAAAAATCTAGTGTTACACTGTGGAGGGGACAGCTTTGGAATAAAGGCAAGCTTGTGTGTCACGTTTCCCTAAAATCAGGAGCACAACTTTTCCTTCCATGCAAGCTGTGAGTACTGCCATTTAGACAGTAAGTTTAAGATATTGCTCTATTAAAACTCTTTTGAGGAGAGACTGGTGATTGGATATATTCAGATGAAAATCTAAAATACGAAGGACCTTAAATACATCAAACAAGACTTGAGTCATCTATGTCCAGAACTTTCTTGAGTTCAGGCACACAACTGTCAACACCTCTTTGCTGTTTGGTGTTTTGCTGTTGGTGGATTTGTTGGGTATTTTTTCCCCCCCATTGAATTGGCACACACTCCTTTGCAAGAAGTGGTTCATGGCCTGGCTCATGAGATAATCCGAAGAAATTATTCTTAAGAACATAATATTTACTAGTTCTTATTTTATCAGTGAGCATAGGAATATAGAAGGTAAAAAAAGAGATTTTTTTTTATTTCCCCCGCACCCTTCTTCTCCAGTCCTGAGAAGGTTGAGGTTGAAAAAGTTGTAAGCCTTGATCAGTTGAAGAAAAAAATTTCACCATCATTGTTCTTTGAAGAAACTTACCATGGAGGAAAAGAAGGTAAATAGTTCTTGCTTAATTTCTTTAAATTCAGACTTTCCAAGTTTTCTGAATTACAATTTTGTTTCATTTTTTTCTTACCTTCTCTTTCTCCCCTTGTATCGTGTCAGTGTGGAGGAATGGCATGTACGGTAGCCTGTATGAAGTCGTGGAGAAGTCCCGCTCTGGGAGTCACTTAGAGGGTTTGCTTCAAAAACTAGAGAAAGAGAAACTTGTGAGTGCAACAGATTTGTCTATTTGTGTTTTTAAAAATAATTTTACTAGTTAGTAATTTGAGGCATACTACAAGACCCACAATCTCACTGGAATTCCTTAGCTGGCATATTCTTAACTATGAGGGCACTTCTCTGCCCAAGACAGCATTATCTTACAGTCAGGAAGAGTATTCATAGTGAGCAAATGTCTTTGAAGCAGTTTGCTGTTTTTGCTTGAACACAGGTCCTTGTGAAACCGCTTATGGACAGAGGATTTCTTTTTCTTCTTTCTCCTTGGCAAATGACATCCCCTTATGGTAAGCATATTCTGGGTTTGGGTTTGTTGTTTTGGGTTTTTTTTAGGGGGATGGGCTTTTATGTCTTTTGGTGGTCCTCTCCTTTTTAACTGTTTTTACTTTTTTGTGTTCTAGACCACCAGACTGGACGGTCCCGTGTGCTTCATGCATTATTTCTGTTTCCAGAGCCTAGAGGTGCAATTAACTTAGGTAGGTTTGTTCACTGTTGTGTACAGATTAACTTAAACAGAGATGATCTTCTGTTGAAAATTTTAAAGTATTCAGTCAGTGTGAATTAAGAGTAACAGTTTGCATTGGTTATACTCATGGTGTTGGTGTTTAGAAGTATTTTTTTCTTCACAAAAGCAGATATCATATATTGTATGTTCATTTGTTCATATTTGAGAAAGTAAAACTGTTGAAATTTCTTGATATGGCTTCTCTAGCTTCTGAATTATTTCTTCATGGTAATTTCAGACTGTGTTTCAGCCAATATGTATTAACACACAGTATTGCTAACTAGTCTTTATTTATTCATAGCTTCATGGTTTGATTTTAATTGTGGATTTCCTTTCCTCTTATGATAGCACAAAAAAGTGTTCCATATGGAACACAGAAAAATTCAACTACCATGGTTTTGCACAAAAAAAGGGAAATCATTCCAGAATTCACAAAGTTGATTCAGTCTCTGCGTTTTGCTTTAAAGCAGTGCCGTAAAGACAACAGTGCAGATTTCAATACTGTTGTGGAAAAGTACATACATAAATATTTTAAAAAACTCTACAGTTGCCCTGGAGGAGGTAGAGAATTTAAATTATATGAGTACTCATCACGGCTGGATGACAAAACATTTCTGTATGCTGCCCCAAGAGAAAAAGCTGACATTGATGGCTGCTTGCAGAACTATATTTTTGGATGTGAGGCCTATCAGCTCCCCGTTTCCAGAGCTAAAGAACTGCTGGATAGGAATCGGAACCCTCAGTGCTTCAATCCCACCTCAGATTATGAAGCTACAGAAGACTACTCTGACTTCGCCAAGGCAAAATGCAGGCAAAGGATCCGTCCCAAATACGAGGCCGCTGCTGCCGCACTAAAACTGCCTCTTTCTAGAGATTATGATACTGAAAGACTCAAAGAACTTATTAACTTGATCCAGTGTAGAAAGAAAAATGTAGGTGGTGATTCTGATTCTGAAGACCCCAGGATCAGAAGTGGTCTGAAAAGAAAGCTGGAAAAACAATCTGAAAATTTGCAGAAATACCTAAAAATGAGTGACTCTTCAGAGAATATTTATCAGTACGACGGTAAGAAAGTCTTTGTCTAGAGTTCTTCTTTAAACATTGTTATTCAAAGCCTCTTTAACACTTAATCATTATAGATTGAGTATTTTTTTGCATGCTGTGGCTATTTAATGCATGGTGTTCATTTAAACATTGGCCTGAGATGTGTCAATAGAAATAAAGTTTATTTTTTTGCCAGTTTCCACTTTCTAGGAGACAAGATAAGGGAAATTGTCCTGGAAGTTGCTTTTGTTCTGTCTCTTTGGAAAGAAGGCAGATTTTTAAGGAGTTTACTTGCCTGTGGAGCAGTCCAAAGACTTTCTAGTACAGAACACTCAGCAGACTTGATATTGTCTTTTGCAGTTTGACTTTACTGTAATTCTTCATGTGTCCAATACCCTATGTCATACCTAAGAAGTTTAGGTTGAAGGGAAAAAGCATAGTTAGGTTTTGAAATAGCCAGTAATGTGTGTAGTGGGACAAGGGAAATAACCTAGTACGATTAAATTATCCTTCACATGAAATTACCTACATAAAAACCTCAGAGAAGTATCACAAACACCTTCTGATTTAAGATGTGCTAGAAAAAACAGTTTGATTTCTGTTTCCCTGACCCTTTTCTCAAGGCAGTTATAGAGGCCTCCTGCAGAAGGAGAAGACTGGGGAACTGGGTGACACAAAGAAGGGGATTTCCATCAATCACCAGTCACTCTCGTGTGTGTGAATCACTGGAAGATGAAGTGACTGATCTTAGTTTTCCCCTTGAGAGAGACAAAAGATACTGACTGGCTTGTAGGGATTAAGGAGGCAAAGGGTGGACGTTATGATTGGGATTGCTGCTTGGAATTCTGTGAACCATCAAAGGTCTTTTTACATTGATCATTAATGTAGAATATGTGATGTATGCATGTCCACTTTTGTTAAAATAAGTGTATGTGTACATACAAACTGATGCTGAATAGTGAGACTGTGGGTACATGGCAGATGTTTGTAGGAGGATCTTGTTTTGTTTTTATTTTAAGACTTAGTAATTGATTCTTTTTCCCCTCCTTGCCCTGTTCTAAGGGGGCAGAACCTTGGATTCACCACACTCTGTGTTCTCAGTGAATTCTGAGCACGGTGGCCATGAGAGTGACTTCAGGCAGGCGGATGTGTCTGACCCTGCAGCCGACACGCAGGGACTGATCCAAGTGCTGCTGGAGACGCTGGCCACTGCGGGCCGCAGGGAGCCGGCGCTGGCACCGTCTGTCAGTCAAACCTCAGCGCTGGGCACTGAGGACATTGAAGAGGATAGGAGACAGAAATATGAATATGAATCCATTCCAGCTCAGGACAGAGATGATCATGAGCTTCCTAACACTGCTCAGGCTGACAATATTACCTTCAAGGACCCACAGAGCCCAGCCATGCTGGAAGCTGACGTGCTGTGCTTGCCCTACCCCGTTGATGTCAGTCTGCAGCTCCCACCTAATGAAGCAGCCCTTGAGCACACACTGCATTTACAAGTAAGTGAAACTGCCAAGATGCTGACAGTGAATTATTTATGATTATTTTCATAAATATGATGATTCTGAAGGAAAAGAACATTCTATTTTTTTACAGAGGCAAACATAGATATGCGTTAACTTTTCTGCAAAACTTTCTGTTTGGTAGGAACATAGATGGAAATTTGTTCCTGGTTCTTTATTTCTATCTTTTCTGTAATAAAAAAGGAGCAGAGTGTAAGAATTCTGAGCATTTCACTGTATGCTCAGCACTCTTTGTGTGCCTTCTTGGTGCAGTGCTGTAGATGAGTTCCCTTGTGCCTAGGGGTCACAGTACCACAGCTCCTTGGTCCAGCTCCTTACCCTACAAGAGTGACTGTTCCATGATCTCTGTTAGTGGTACTTACACACAAATCCCAGTTTCTAAGTCATAGAGCAGGAATGAGTTTGTCCTACCTGTAATCTCCATGCTGTTTTGCTTCTACCCATCTGGAATGTGAAATGAAATTGGCTTAAGGGCCCAGTACTGGTTGTAGGCAATGCCTCAGCAATGCCAACATCTCATGGCTTTGGTCAGGTATCAAGACAACAGCCTGGCAAGAGTGAGGGAGTAGCCAGTTCTCCCCTCCCTTCCTCTTTGCCCTGCCCCCACTTCGATACAGTAAGGCCTGTGCTCGGGACTGCCTTGGTTATTTCATGGTAGACCAGGGAAGGACCTCATGGAAATGTTTGACTGGACTGGATTGATGGCAGAATTGCCAGTGTGCTGGTGAACTCAGGTGTGTTCTTTCTGTCAACTGCTCAGAATGTAAAAACTTAATAGTGAGCAAAACCAAAAAAAGTTGTTTGGAGATGAGCATTTTGTTTGTTTCTTAGGAAGCAAGCACTGGGAGTACCTTTGAGCACTACAGTCCCTGTCCTAGTGCACCTATAGAACATGGCTATTGCAGGCAACATCCCAGCTCAAATAATGTAGGGGAAGTTGGAATGCACTGGAAACTTATTCGAATTTCAGGTAAGATGGGTTTTAACTCCTCTATTCCTACAAATAGTGAATAAAAACATATTCTAAAGGTTTGTATCTGGATTCATGGATCCATTCTTGGATCACATGTTGGTACACAAGCACATCTATAGCCTGTGCAGTTGTTTCTTGTATTTGATTAATACAGAAATCTGCTGGATGAAAACATACTGGTGGAGAATATTGTTTTGGCTTCATATTGACACAAATTAGAAATGTGAATGCTTTAAAAACAAACAAAACTATAGTTTTGAATATGTTTGAATATTTATGAATGTGGTGAAGAAACTGAGCTGGGGTTATGAGGGGCTCTCAGCACTCCTTGCAACACCACTGAAGCTGTGTCAGTAATAAGTCAGACTGATATCCTCCCCTTTCAAGCAAAAAACTTGTGTTCACAATTGCAAGATCAGATGCAGGTTGCAGTCCAACTCCACAAGGTCATTTGTGTCTAAGCTTTTTAAAAGTGAGGATTTTAACCTAGTAGCAAATGAAAATATCTGAATAGTATGTTGCCCAGCTTAATTTCTAATTTAATTTTTAATTTGTAATGGAGGCATATCCTTTTGTTGCTTACTCTGTTATCTCTGGGAAAACGACTTGTGTTCTGCTTTTTCAGCAGACTTGGACTGTGCTGTTTTACTGTCTTAGGAGCTGTGAAATGTACTGTGGTTCTGTACCTCAGCAGACTGTAACACGAGTATTGGGATCTAAGTTGGTTGGTGGTGGGAGACATAACAGTAGTGCTGTTTTCAGGCTGTGATTTGGAGGTTTGGTGTATCAGCTGTGTGTGACTTTCAAACATGAGATGATAATGATGATGATGAACTCTTCCTCTGTAGGTCTGAAATCACCAGGAGAGCCACTGGAGTACTTGCCACCAACGGATGCACTTCCTAATGACCCCCGGGTTGTAAAACGACAGAGAAATTCTGACGATCAGTTGCCATGCTCTCCATTTTCAGATACACAGAAGGGGACAGCAGAAGATGGACATTACACAGGACAAGTGGAGAAACTTGAAGATCAGTATGAGCTAACAGATGGCCCTTTTACAGCTAAGCATTCCATTAGTGCAGTAATCGAGACAACACTGCTAGAAGAATATAAGCTCTTTGCAAGAAAGATTCAAGAAATTTTGCAGCAAAAGAACATTGCTTATATCAGTGACATATCCACACCAGTCCTTTCTGCCCAGGAGAGGATAATGAGACTTTCTGAACACATCAGTTTGCAAGCATCAGAGATTTCTGTCCAAGAATATATAGAGAGCCTGAGTGAGAAGTTGAATAGTGTCATTTTGGCTTCTTCATCCATGAAGCAGACTCCCCCAGTTTATTCTAGTCCTGAAGCACTGGAGGTGGTGAGCAGCTCTGCCCCCAGGCCTGTGCCTGACACGCCGGCCGTGTGCAGGGACGGCGACACGGGGCTGTTCCCAGAGCCACTGTGCAATGACCTGAGGCAAGAGCTGCGTTCTCATGAGCAGCCTTCAGCAAGCCTACCCCTAGGGAAGGAGAAAATGGGTCATGGGAATGCTAAACCAGAGGATCAGACTTCTGGTGGTGATCTCAAGGAATCACCAGGAAAGACTCAGAAATCCCCTGAGAACTTAAACATTTCAACTCAACCAGCTTTTTCTGATTTTATAAGCCAGTTAGAACCTGAAGTATTTAACAGTTTGGTCAAAATTATTAAAGATGTACATAAAAACACTGTCAAATTTTATATTCATGAAGAGGAAGAAAGTGTTCTCTGCAGGGAAATCAAGGTAAAGCTGTTTCAGTTCAACCTCTCTCTAGTGTCAGAACACTGTGTCTTTCAAATCCACTTGTATGAAACTGGACTCACATTCACCATGAAAGTGAATTGTGAAAGTAGGCTGTCCTGTCCCATTTCTTCCTTGAGCTTTTGAGGTAGTCTTGCTTATATTTAGCTTTTACATAAGTCTTTTTCTTGGAGCTGGAAAGCAGAACAGGCTGTAGGTTGGTCCTTTTTGAAGATCCTGCCAGGGGGTGGCCTTACAGAAAAAAGATAATAAGGGAAGAAATGTGATAGCTACCGTTGTAGAAAGTCACTCTGTGTACCTTTGGGGTTTTTTCTCTTCCCCTCTAATTAACAGTAGCGAGAACTTTCAGAAATCACTGTGCTTCTGTACTTAAATGTGTAAGACAAAAGTTGAAATCTTCTGGCTTTTCTTGAACACTCAGGAAGTTTGATGCTGTCAGTTGGCCATGTGTGTGTGATTTGATAGGAATGACTGACTTGCTGAAACAGCTGCTCTGTGTTGCTGCATCCTTCTGATTGTATGGGAGAGATAAAGAAGCCAGTCTCTCTGGGATTCACTGAAGTGGAAAACCTTCTTGCTGTGGGTGTCATCTGGGCATTGTTTTTACCAAACTACCTATTGACTTTTTCCTTGTCTCCTCTTTCTGTGGTGGCAGGACTATCTTAGAAAGTTAGGGAATACAGAGTGCCATCCAGAGCAGTTCCTTAAAAGAAGAGCTGATTTAGATAAACTGTTGATCATTATCCAAAATGAAGACATTGCCAACCTCATCCATAAGGTATGTCCCATATAAGCAATGGTGTGCTACAGAAAGCTGTTGGCAGTAGTGAGAGGAGCTCATTTGGAGCAAGGCTGCCTTCTAACAGCACAGCTTTTAATAGTGCCCTGTGTTTAGCTGATGTTTGAAGAAACAAAATGGTTGTAGTAAAAATGGTCTTGTCCCAACATTTACCCGTAACTTCTTCCACCTCTATGCACATGCTAATGTATATTTCTTGTTAGTAGTTGTAAAGCTGTATGGAGGCCTGAGTAGTTTCTGGTTCTGTGATGCTCTAAAAGCAGACAAAGGCAGCTCTCAGATGACCTGAGCTATTCCTGACAGGTCAAGACCCTGTGCTGGAAAGAAAGTAAAATTACTGCAAGAGGTCAGAGTCCATTTACCTTATTCCTGTAATGCTCCTGAGAGAGCACCACCCCAGGCAAGAGAAGAAAGAGTTAATTTTTTGAAAATGTGTTTTGCAGTTTAGTGCCTGGCATTAGTAGGTAGGAGAGTTCTGTAATTCCTTTTTCTCTGTGACCTTTGGTTACACCTCTGATTTCAAATGTTTTTAAACAGATCCCTGGCCTGGTGACTCTGAAGAGGCTCTCCTGTGTCAGCTTTGCAGGGGTCGACAGTTTGGATGATGTGAAAAATCACACTTACAATGAGCTGTTTGTGTCTGGGGGTTTTGTTGTGTCAGATGAATCTGTCCTTAACCCACAGTCCATCACAACAGGTAGGTGTGATGCTTCTGGAAGGTTTAGAACTAAAATCCTGACATTTCAGTACCTGAGAGGTCCTGTACTCAGAACAGTGAAAGATCAGGTCTTCCAATCTTTGTGATGTTCTTTGAGAACTTCAGCTAATTCAGTCTCATTCTCAACCCGGTGGCCTTCTTCAAGAACAGGGGGATTTTGTCTTCAGTTTGTATTGCATTGTGTAGTTATGTCTGTGGAACCTTTTATTCCTTACAACTCCATCCACAAATATGCTATATATATACTTTTTCTTTATTTGAAATTGAATAGTTAATAAAGTCACAATTTTTTGAAGTATTTCAACAAGGCAGAGCATGTATGACTGAGGCCAGCTTTTAAATACCATTGCTGGGCACCTGAGGTACAGAAAAGCAGTTTTATGATCCTGTTTTTGGCCAGTCTTCCTGGAAGGAAACTTGAAGTGAGTGGCTGCTGTTTGGTTTGCTGTACAGTCATTGTGAGACTGTATTGTGGTGAAAACAACTTTCTGTATACACAGAAGCAGTATTTTCAGTCTACATACCACAAAATTTAACTTTTATTCAATATCTCTACAACAGATAAACTAAAACAGTTCCTGATGTTTCTGGAGGATCTCAATACCCCAGATGGGAAATGGCAGTGGAAAGTCCACTGCAAAATACAAAAAAAACTGAAAGAGCTGGGAAGGTAAGTAAGGTTCTATAATACCACCTGTTAAAATGCTTCAGCTTTCATTATGCCCTCCAAAACACACTTAAATAGAGCTTTCTCTTATGTTTGTCTTTTGATATTTAGACTGACCTTAAATTGTTTCTAATAGTGAGCTTTCCCCCCACTGCAGGATGAATGCCAATGCCCTGAACCTGCTCACCCTTCTGAACACCTATCAGAAGAAGCACTTGGTGGAGATTCTGTCCTACCATAACTGTGATTCTCAAACT
Organism: Chaetops frenatus; assembly: GCA_013400775.1. Taxonomy (NCBI): domain Eukaryota; kingdom Metazoa; phylum Chordata; class Aves; order Passeriformes; family Picathartidae; genus Chaetops; species Chaetops frenatus. The sequence continues at coordinate 16,247 of VZTR01018534.1, read as the reverse complement.
CGAAATGCTCCAGAACTAGACTGTCTCATCAGGCTTCAGGCTCAAAACATACAACAGAGACATATTGTCTTCCTAACAGGTAAACCCCACAATTGTAAATACCTCTCCTCCTTTTTTGATAATAGGTGCTAAATATTAATACAAAGCCTTCTTTTATGTATTTAGAAAAGAATCTCAAAACTCTCTCGAGTTATGTTGATAATGGCATAGTGGTTGCTGCTGTTGATGACTTTATGCATAACTTCAAAAGTCTTGTTGGGTATCACAACTCTGTTACTGAGCAGAACCACCTTCCTTCCTGCAGTGCTGGCCAAAGACAATCAGGTAATGTCCAACACACTTAAACTTTCCTTTCCAAACTGCATGTGGGGTAGAGGTCCTGGGACAGTGTGCCTTGACTCTGGTCAATGGCCACTGCAGCTGGCCAAGAAAACCCAACTCTCAAGCTACTCTTTTTCAGTTAGAAATGATGGGGGAGAAGCAGTGGGGATGGAGCACCAGAGACTTTAAATGCATAAGTACAGGCTAACGTGGTATTTGAGGAACTAGACAGGGCATCTGTTTTCAGGAAAAGGATAAACTTCTCTCTATCTGCTTTATCTACTTAGAGTAGATAAATTGTACTGAGATGTCAGTAATTGTACTCCTTTAATTGTCTGATCAAATACTCACCTGCTGTGTAACTTTAGATGCTGTTTTGACATTGTCCCCTTTGGAGCTGGGAGTTGGGATTTCCCAGCACTAAATAAGAACATGGTGTGCAGAAGCTTTAGCACCGAGTAACTGGACACTCCCACAGAGGGTTAAGTGTGTGTGTTGAGTAAGTGAACACGAGTGGCAGAAGACCAAGACTTAAATGCTGTTGGACTGGCAGACCTGAAGTGTACCACTGTGAGTAGTGTATGGCCTTTTTAACCAAAGTTTGTATATCAATAGAATAGGACTCTCTCTCTCTTTTAATGTAGTTCTTGTAGAAAAGGATGAAAAGGATGAGGAGGACATGTCTCTGGATTCAGGGGATGAACTGTCAGAAATAGAAATCTGCAGTGATGCCTCTAAGTATGATACTCATGTGGAAGCTTTGCAGACAGAGGCCAAGGGCCCACATGGAGTAGATGCTAAAGAAAGCTGCTTATCAGTTACAGAGTTACCTCCTGAAGCACAAACTGGGCTTGGGGAAAAGACTTACAAAACTGACTTGGAAGAGAAACAGCCAATTACGCCGGTTTCTACAACATGCTTTGCTGAAGGAGAAATACACAATGCAGCTGAACAAACTCCTTTCAGTAACTTCCAGGTTTATAGCAGACAATTAAACATGTTGCATCAATTCAGCCACTTTAATGTACTCACTCATCAAACTTTTCTGGGGACAACATACCCAATCTCTCCTGCAAATCAAAACCAAGAAGGGAGCAATTATTTTCTATCTGCCTATAGTCAGAGCATGGATACAGAAAAGTCATCATCACCTGGTGGCTGGGATAGCTGCTGTGATTCTTCCAGGCCATATTCAGAACAGAAATGAACTCTTAAGTCTTTTTCTAAATTGCTGTGGACTTCTCTGTTTCTAAAATGTTGGATTAACAATTTCTATTTTATTCTGGAACAAAATGTTTCTTGTTCTTGTTCTCTCAGATGTTTTCATGTTCTATTTAAATTCCTGATGGCCTGTCCCTGTTGGAACCACCTGAAAATTTAAATAAATACATATATTTTTTAACGTTTACTGTACTTGAATTATCTTGTTTGTTGGCACTTTTAAGTTTCTACATTTGTATTAGACCTGTTACCTAGGCTTCAGTTTGAGGTCTGTTTAATGTAAAGCTGAATGTTTGCCTAAAATATGTGAAAGAGCCAGTTTTTTCTTTTTTAACTGCAAGAATATCCAAGTCACATTTCTTTACGTAAATATTAATGTATTTATTTGACATTGACACAAATTTTGTACAATGTTTTTACATAGCTCTAAGGCAGTGTACTTATTTTCATGACTACATACTGGATTTTGGCTAAATACCTCAATTAGAGTAACCAATGGTGCAGTTCCATTACAAAAAATCAAATAAACTCTTAGTGCACAAGGGACTTGCTAACACATTGCTTTGTCTGTGGTTTTTACATTGCTTGCAAAGTGCTTGAGGAGCACCCAAGCTTGGTTTCATATCTGTGTGTTTCACTTGGTGCTCTGTGCCATTGCAGCACCATCAGTGTCCTCCCAGCTGTTATCTGGCCACTGTAATTACTGTAATGAGAGAAGGACAAACCTGGGTTTAATGACTGTGGGAGTTCAGTTTGAACTTCAGAGTTCAGAGTGCATCAGAAAAGCCTCAATCCTCTCCCACATCAGTTTAATGATTCCTGGGGCTTTCAGGCTTTTTGGTTGGGTTTTATTTATTTGTTTTGTGAGCTAGCATTGGGGTAAGTACAGTTTTATCTGTTCCTTAATCCCATCTTTTAAATTTCACATCTGCTGAGTTACCAACTTTTTCACTGTCATCGATTCTCTCTTACTTGGCTCATTTTGTTGTGTGTTTGAAACTACATAACTCTAAATTCACAAAATTAGTCATAACAAAATTACTGGTTATAAGAGCAGCTTTTAAAAAACAACTGTTTTTACTGTTTCTAAAAACAACACCCATAGACTTTTGCCTAAAGCTGATTCTTTCCCTCTATAAACAGTGCATTGATTTATTCAGGTACCAGACTAGTGTAGCACTTGTTACCCTCCCCCCAAACATGGCAAGTAATCTTTCTGAAAAAAAGAACTTCCTTTTCTCAATGAATTGTATCAGATTGTGTGATGTGGTCTTACAATCTGGGAGTACTTGAGTTAATATTTATAAGCCTAAAAGGTGGCTGAATATTGAAATACAGTTTTGTATAGTTAAAAATACCAACAAAGATGACTAAACCCATTCAGCATTCATCTTAATATTTTTATTTATCAAAATTCACATACTGAGTTCTACAAAAACCCATGTAACAGTTTACTTTCATGTTTTTGGTTGTTTATATTAAATTGACACATCTTCAGGTAACATGAAAACCATTCTTAACAGACAAACCATCATGAGTTTAAAGTAACATGACCCTGTAGTTTATCAAAATTGTCATAATTTACTTCTCATAAAAAAGCTAGAGGTGGTTCATAATTAATTACAGTAGCAAAGTGCTGTGCATTTCCATGTTAAGAATTCAGAACATTCATATGCACCTCTCAAAACGGTGGCATGAAGTTCTCTTGAGCTACAGTGGGAATCAGAGTGTTCTCCAACTCCTTCTGCTTCTGCAGGAGACCCTGAAATACATATAAATGTGAATGTTCTGTGTTCCTCACACAGCCTGAACTAATGAACTGTCATTGTTTCATAGTTAAAAACAATTTCCTTGATAAGGCCCAATGGTTTTCAAGTACACAACTTCAGAAAGAACAGTACAGCCTCAGACTCAGGGGAAAGGGATCTTCCACAGCAGCCTTTACGTGTGACTGGAGTGGAAGCCAGGCCAGTTTCCAGGGATGATCATGCAGAGGGAAAAAGGACTTTTCCACTGTATGAAATGGAACTTTCTCATCTCTTTGTGCACTGTCTCTGCATTTACAGTATTGTGAATTTTTGTATGTAGCTGAACCCAAAACCTTGGTAGGTATTGGCTTTTAGCCTTAAACAAACTATACTCTTAAGAGAAAGGGATGCAGTGCCATTGCAACTATACCAGAGTCAGAACATTTCAGGATACACAAATTTACTGTCAAAAAGTTCAAGGTTCCTGCTGTGTCAATGGTTCTTGTAAGTACTGATCATAGAGGAAACCTGTCACAAAAAAACCTCCTGGAAATGCATCCTTGTCTATCAAGTCATACATGATAGAACTACGTCAGGTATGTAGATAAATTAAAAACTTAAGTATCTTTAGAGTAATTAACAGGTTCATATATATAGATATATCTGCCCCCTTGCTATTTTAGACTTTTCAGAAATAATTTGGTGCCATGGAAGATTGTTTTTTAAAAAAGAAAAGCTAATTATTTTTCTCAGAGTTACAAGGCCTTTGTCAAAGATAAGAGTTACAGGCTGCTGGCACAGCTCAGTACAGACCTAATGCAAGGCAGCAGCTCCTACAGCAATTTAGACACAGATCCCTGCTGCCACCAAAGGAAAGTCAGCAAAGCAGCCTGTAAGACTCCACTTTAGCTCCTTCAAAGGCAGCTGCCTGCTTTCAATCACTTGATTAATTGCTTTTAATTAATCAACAGGATCTGCTTATTTCTATTAATGGGTCAGTGTTTTCAGTCTGTGTGTCAGTAATCACTATTTTTACAGTGCTTTTCTTGCATTTAGGAGCACGTCACAAAACCAAGTTATAAAATGAACTGCCCTACATGAAACAAGTGCCCCTGAAAGCTGGCAGGGCAGTGCCTATCACATGGGTTGCACAGGTACTGGAAAGGTGCTCAGCAATGGGCAATACCTCCACAGGGAGCCATGGGGGTGTGTCCCCACCCAGCCATTGTCACCTGCAGCCCTTGGCAGCGCTGCTGCTGCCTCAGGAACAATGGGGTGCTCTGGTAGTACTGACCTGGGGGTGAGGGGGGTCTGCTCCTCTTTCTTAAACTTTGGCCCTTCTTTTTCATAAATAATTCACTTTGCTCGGCTTTTCCACTGACATTTGATTTCAGTGAGGAAAGTGAGTCTGTTGCTAGTTCCTATTTCTGCTGTGACCTGAGACAGGAAGAGATTTGCTGTCTTGTAGGAAATGCAGTGAGAGACTCACCCTCCCTTTTGCCCTCTCTTTTACCTGGGTCAGCCAGTCCCACTGGGCTCTTACTGCACCAGCCCAGCTGTATCTATCACTGGCTGAGAGTGGAGTTCTAAGACTATAGACTGGTCAAAATTATGTGAATATTATGTGAATTCCCCCAGACAAAACAAGACCTAAATATGTTGTAAATATAGGTATATATGTATGTAGTCTGAAACTATCAATCCACTCATGTAAAAAAGCAAGATTAATTATCTTCGGAAACAGAAAACTCAGCTTTTTGTATTTCAGAAAAAATCCTGCACTATTCATACTTTCTCAATGAAATAACTGATGCAACACAGGTGTCATCTGTGCATCAGGAGGAGTACACAATACTTAGGTATACAAGATATACTGAAATTGAACAGCTCATGTCCTAAATGCCCTAGGAGTGATAACTGTAACTGTTTCCCGAGCAGGGATGTAGCCCTGGCCAGCTGAAAGTGATAAGGAGTGGAAAACTCCCAAAGTACCAGCAGAAAACAGTTAAGATGCAGTCACAGGTTCTGCTAGAACACATAAGGAACTAGAGTGTCATCAGTGAAATAGGTGTAGGTGGCCCATAAGTCTAATGGTGAAGATCTCTGTGTTATAAAGGAAGATGTAGTTATTTGTGTTAGTTAGACTGGAATGGTGTGTTGTGTTTGTAAGCTGAAGATATGAAAACTACAAGTTATGTAAGGCCCCAGTCCCCAGCTCTGGGACTCCAAGATAAGTAAGAGGCAGGGGGTGGTGTCAGATTTGTACAAGTATAAAAGCTGGTGTGAAACGAACAGTGGTTGCCCCTGCAGATGGGGGTGCTGACCCTTGTATGCTCCTGGCACCAGTAATGCTGTCTTCAGTTTACAGTACCTGCTGTGGAGTAGATTCCTTTGGATCAGAAGCCAAAATACTTAACAGCTGCAGATATTTAACAAAGATGTTAATGAGCAGTGGGAAGGATCAGATCCAGTGAAACCAATGTGGAAGCTGTTAAGAGACTGGCAGCGTTTCAGTGTTCTTGGGTCACAACTTCTCTTACTGACCTGGGGAGAGTCACGAGGCTCTGTCTGCACAAGGAATTTACCTACTGCTGAAGCACTGTGTGTATATGGCAGAGGTTCTGTCTTTCTAAAGCACAACAGGTAATCAGTAGCATCAACTACTTATAATTTTGTTGTGCTTCACACTATCAGATTTTCTTCTCTTTATTTTGATGATTTATGAAATTTTCCTCTCTCAAGGCAGTGAAAAGTCCTACTACTAGCAAAAAGGTACATTTACATTGGACCCATTCAAAAGCAAGAGAAGATTCTGGTACACGTTTATTTTCAGTGTTCTTCACAAAGAAAAGTAAATATATTTTTGTCTTGCAGTCCTGCCAGGCCATTTAGAAGCATAAAAGAGAAGTGCTCATGTACATGTCCAGACCTGTGGCTTCAGTGGCTGTGGGCCACGCCTTGTTGCCAACAGGTAAAGTATCAAATTCACTCGGGCTTTAGTAAGGAGATGCCATTACCAGCACCTGACTACAAAGAGAACAATGTACACAAACACACACAGGCTTTTATCTCAGGAGCTCGTGTGTCTGTGGCATTAAACTAATTTTCATTTTCTTTTCAGAAAACCTGGCTGACTGACAAATCCTGAATTACCTTTTTACATGCTAGCAACTGTCTTTGAAGGTATTTTTGTGTTCACACTTCCAGTTTGCAAATAAGAATATTTTTCCAGGTCTGACACGAGACCACCCACCAACCCTTCTGCACCAACCCCACTGCTCTGTTCTGACCTGGGAACTGCAGAGGGGAAACCTCATTAACAAGGTTCTAGTGTTATGTTAAAACTCTATTCTTTTGAAACTGATACATTCCCTATAAACAAACCTAACTATGGAAACCTGGACACCAAACAAAGTCGCTTCTCTCGGTTTCAAGTTTGCTCAGGCACTTCACTATTTCATAGCTAAATTAAGGACTAAGGAGTCCATATTTTCTCTCTAAGGACTGTCCAAAGGTGGAAGCAACATGTGAAAAACAAAATTAGTAAAATGGAACAAAAGCAGAGGACAGGGCCCAAAACATAAATGATGGAAATTGAATTAAAGATCATGATGTGATAATTTTTACTTCATTATATATATACACATGAACAGTTATCCATTAAATTTTTGCTTACCTGTCGTAATTTTGACAATCCTTTGAGAATTGCTTGTTGTCTCTCTCTGATTGTAACTACATCAGGATTTAGAAGAGGATCTCTAATGTGATCTGAGCTAAAAATCTCTCGCGGCATTTGGTAAGAGTCTAAAAGTAAACGTATATCAAATCAGTTAATGATACTCTTTATCAATTTTCTTTTAATTTTGAAGCAGCAGATTTTCAAAGTTTGTGCAAATAAGGGGTTGATTGCTACTGAGATTATAATCTCTATTTTTAATTCAAACAACACTTAGATTCCTAAACCCCAATCTCTATACAGAAATGCAAGGAAGTGCAATCATAGTTCATGAAAGGTAAACAAACAGACAAAAAACTGTTAATTTTTTTTGCTGCTTCTCAGATTTTTTTAAAGTTTTGTGGTTTGTTACTTTTTTAAAAACACAGAGTGAAATTTGGTTGCACAGCCTTTCTGTGCACTGCTGTGACATAGAGAGACTACTGCACAATTCAGTGAAAAGCAAATAGAAAATTGGCTAAAACTGCAGCACTCCAATGTAAATCACTGTAACATTTCTCCTCTCCAGAATCATTTCAGTACCATGCAAGTGTCGATGCTGGGGGTCATGAGTTGAGGGTGGGCTCAGGGGAGCCCCTGGCTGCAGGCAATAAACCTCCCGTGTGCGCACGTAGGGCACGAACTGTGCCGAGGGAGGCCTGGCGGCCCCGGGGACGGCAGCGGGGGAGCTCCTCTGCTGCGAGTCTGCTTGGGGGGTGCTCTCTCTTCTACCGTGCTGGTTGTGCACCAGGAAATGAGCAGCTTGGATCTGTCTTTGTTGTACTTGGAGTAATTTGTTTCTAACTGCTGGAACAGGTGGTGATTCAGATCTGTATGGAACAATTGCAGTTATAAAAAAGCCCAAACAATGCTTCAGTAATGTGATTTTGCCTAATAACAGACACAAAGAATCCTTGGAGGACAGGATTTTTGTTCATTTACTCTGCTTTTATATCTGCAATCTGTATAGTCTTGCGTATTTTTAATAGTGGACAATTAGATACATTCTACATTGTTTTAAAAAATCAGGAAAGAAAAGCACATGCATTTCAGTAATAATTTATTTTGACATTTCATTAATGCAGAGTATTGACATACCTTCCTTCATTCAAGTGATTCCTATGAAATTTTTCTTCCTAGGAGAAAACCAAAAAAGTCAAAAGTAAAACCAAAAATCTCCCTTTCTTTAGATTAAAAGCTTTGATTTTTCAGAGAAAGTTTGTTCTGAAATTCCAAAAGGAGTGTTTGACCTGGGTTTGGGAGAAAGGTATTTATCAAAGATTTGCATTTAAGAGACTTGTAGTGCCCATGAAATAAATCAAGAAATTACAGGAGGATTTTGTCTTTGGCAGCTCTAAGCACTATCAAAAATACTATGTATATTTTCCTGTGTCCTTGGAACATAGGAATTTATAAACTTGAAATGTTCAATCCGAGATACTAAATGAAAGGTCCAGAGTTTTGCTGTTTGAAGGTGTGAGAAAGTCAGGTGTTTATGCCTACAAAGAGTGAGCAAGTGTGAGAGAGGGCAAGAGAGAAGCCAAGAATAGATTTGATAGTATTTACTTTAAAAGACTTTTTTCCAGCCACAAGCTCTACTAATATAACGCTTATGGCAAAAGGAGAAATACTCCACTAGGAAGGATGCATTTCTGTGGCAATGGAGTACATCTTCAGTAATCCATATTCTTTGCAGAAATAAACATTGTTTTCTTGAGGAGGTACTGCTGTACCTCACCTGTCAGCACAACACAATGACTGGACAAAAAAAAGCAAGTCAGTGATGTCACTGTGTCCTGTACACTGCTTCCAATTAAGCTCCCTGTTTTACACAATGGATCAGTGTTAGTGAGGAAATGAAAAGGATTTAACACTTCGGAAGACTGAATTAACAGTACAAACTCAATCACAAAATCCGAGTATGTTCTTCTGCTCCTGATGAACAAGACTGCTAACATAAGGATAAGCAATAGGAGAATTTCAATCCTCCATTAACATAACTGAATTCCCACCCAGGTAAAACTGTGAGGAACAAGAGTCTTTAAAACACATCATAGTTCTCAAAGGCCAGACAGTGACCCACCTTTCTGCCTCTGTGGCCTTTACTCTTCACAGGGGTTTCTTCCCGAGGTGAGAGAGAGCTGGCTGAGTGCCCCCTGCTTCTCGCACTGAGCTGCCTCGGGCTGTTCCTTTCTACCAACTGCAGCAGCTCCATTTGGCGGCGCACTTTGTTCTCTTCCCTTTGTTTCTGTAGTGGTTTAGGGTACCTTTCTGAGGCTGGAATGTATCTTTTCCCAGGCTTGTTTATGTTCCAGTCAGGTCTTTTGCTGTATTTTTCTGAAGATTTTATTTGTCTTTCTTTTCTTGCATATTGCTTATATAGATCACTGTAAATACCACCAGTGTCTTTTCCTGAAAGTTTATTTTTATCCATATACTGCATTTGCTTCTGGTATTTTTTGCTGTTAGAGGTTTCTTTATATTCTATGGAAATATCAGGCGATTCACAACATGCAGTTCTTTCCTCAGCTGGCTCAGTGTATGTTGAAGTATTAAAGCAATCTAAAAAAAAAATAATTGTATTTTAACACCAAGTCTGAGCTATTCAAATTACTTGGTTGACTTCTGTATATATATCAGTCTACCATTATTTGTTTTATTTAAAATATGGCTGCTACAGTTTTATAATGCTTTTTTCTTTTTTTCTGTGGAAGATAGGACCTGTAAAAGCAAACTCAGTAAGGAAGGGATAAAATACATAAGATTGGAGAACCAAATGAAGTTACTTAAAAAATTTTGACCTACATGGCTTGTGACCCTGAAGCTGACACTGTATTTCAGACTGTGGGATTTGTAAGTGGTAAGTAACATCTATACACAAATATCATTTATTTAGAAGACTAAATAGTGATAAATACAGGAACAAAGTGGTACACTATGATACACCAACATGTCTGTGCAAGTATTTCTGTCTAACTTTATTCCTTGTGATTAAAAGTGATTTGGCTGAGTTTCACGAACAGGGTACCCCTGCCTGTCTGGAGGTCCCTCAGAGTAACTCAGGTGCAGGCTCTGTACCTGTCTGCACTGCGGTGTCCTTCCGAGGAGACGCCTGCTGCTCAGGGGGACTCTCCACACCAGCAGGGAAATGGGTACTTTGTGCTGAAATGCCAGAATTACCATTTTCAAACTGTGTATCACCTGAAAAGTGATAAAATTGTTCCATTTAGTAACCTATATTCAATTTAAACCATGCTACAGAGTTATCAAACTGTTGTGGTTTAGAGCTCAAAGCAATGCTGAGAACTCTGGTCCAAATCCCAATACTCGCCCATTTCCATTGGAAATCTCACAGCACACAGGTCTGAATATTCCTGTGCATTCCTGCCAATACCTTTGCATTTCTTCTTTTATGGAATACAGTATTTGAAACGTACTAAAACACAGTATTCTCCATAGGAGTTAATGCTTATATTTGTTCAAAAGGTAAATAAATAGCAATGAAATTTGTTTTGTGACCCAAATGCAGACAGGGAAACAAAAACTAAAAAAAAAACCCCAGTCCCAGAAACAACTTGCTTTCAAACACCAAAGGAACAGACAAACCTAGTGTGAGACTTACACTTGCCACCACCAAGACTGTTCTGAAGTTCTGAAATGTCATGTGCCTTCTTAGCCAAGTCTGGAATGTGCTGTTCTTGTTTTGATCCCTGAGCTTTCTCCATTGTCTGATAAAACTCTTTGGTTTTCAGAGTTGCAAGTTCCTTAAAAAAAAAAAAAGTGAATATGTGATTATTTATTTTCATTTAATTTGAGAAGAAAATCAATTGGATTATTTAATCACCATATAATCCTCAAGGTTTAGACATATTTTTATTTAGGGAAAATATATTTTTTTCAAAACTAAAACTAGTTGAATAAGTACAGTATGTAACCTGTAATTTCTATGCTGTACTAATGAAATATCTTCAGTCTTAGCATTAAATGTGAGTATTTAGATCCTCCAAGTTATTTGGATATTTATTTCCCTTCCAATAAATTCCTCTTTTTCTAGGTGCCATCTGTGACTTCCTGTAACATGTGGTTTAATGAAATGAAAGGAGCCTAAATAAAAGTAATGAACCCCACCTTACTCGCACAGGAAGGTGACAGTAAAAGCTCCCCAGCAAATGTCAGGGGGTTCCAGTTCCCTGACTCACTGGGTTCAAGGTGCAGGAGACTGGGCCAAGGAAAATCTTATTTCCAAACTGTTACTAGCAGCTGATCCCACTTCCTCCTGTATTTACAGCTGGAAAGACCAATTGGTGCTGTCACATGTTTCAAAGGAGCTGAGCAATCAGAGAAGGATGACTTTCCCCATGTTGAACCTGTCTGTTCAAGCATCTACAGTCAGATGCCACACATTTCCATCCAGGAAACGCAGAGAAATCAGGAATCCACATTTCTGCAGGCTTTAGAAAAGACCTTGTGGAATCACCTTGTCTTATTACACCATAGAATCTGCTACTGTTCCAAAGAGGATGCAAACAGTAATAGCTGCTACTGTGCCAAAAGGAAGGATGAAACATCAGACCAAGAGTTTAACCTTGCACAGAGGTAAGGACAGAGAGAGATTTTGCATTTCTACTTACCAAAGGTCAAAATGTACTTTTGGTTTAACTTTTATACAAAAGCACTGTGTAAAGCTCAGCAACAGCTACACAGGGGAAAGACAGAGAACTTGAATGACTTTTGAAGTTACTTTTCCAGACTATATCCTAAGAAGTCTTTAATTCAGACTGAAAACACATTCATTCAGATGAACTTCGTGGTACTGAAGCACCTTAAAAGATTCAAGTTATCAATAACAATAATTGGATCACCTACTCCGAGGTATTTCTTAGTTTTAAATTTGCAGTTTAAAATGGATGTTTCTGCACTATTTAAAACTACATTTCTGGTTTTTCCAGTTCTTATAATTTCTCTTCCTGAAAAGCCCCTTTTTCAAAAAAAGAATCTGGCCTTATTCTTGTATGGTGTTGTAAGTTTATTAATTAAGGAAGTAGATTTTGGCTTCAAATGTCTGTATTCTGGATAGTTTTCATTTTCCCATTTTGCAGGTGAGGAACACTAACCATTTTCCTCAAAATTCAGTGTTATTACTGACTGTGTGCACTAAAGATAATGCAAACTCCACCTCCTTTTGTTTTTGTTTCAGCATTTCTTCTTCAAACTGTTTCTGCAGTTGTGCTTTTTCTCGTGCCAGGCGCAGTTCTTCCTGTTGTTCTTCCCATTTCCTCTGCTCTTCCTCCAGTTGTTTCTTCTTCCGTTTTTCTTCCACCTGAGCCATTATTGCTTTCTGGCAGGATCAGAAAAAAAAGGGCAAAGTAAAAGATATAACATCAAGGTATTGTAAGGTATTTATTTGTGTATTTTTGTATATGTGTAGAATTTGATTTGGACAAGTGAAAAAAAGAAAAATTGAAGACAATTTATTTCAAACACTTCTACTTTTGTTTCTGGAAAACCACCAGCCCAATCGAGAAGTCTGAAATACTCAGACAGAAAAAGGGAGCTTTTTATGTTTTAGAAAATGCTTTTTAAAATTTTTATTGTAAAGAGATGAAGGTCTGATTTTCACCTTATGCACATACAGTAATCCAGGCGTTTGATCCAGCAGAGTAACAGTGTGACCAGAACAGTCTCAATATTTATACTGAGACTTCTTCACACAGGGCAAGGCACACCAGCTCACAGACAGACATTGTTAAGGTGCCACAGAGGTTAGGTAAATGTCAGTAAAGTAGATAAAAAAATAAAGGTTCACAGAGTGGGAATCTGTAAATATCAGATTCCTCCTCCTTATAACAGTGGAGACTGAAGGAAAATGCACACAAACCAGCTAGAGCTCTAAAGACTGAACTGTACATTTATTGAGGCAGGAATTCAGTTACAGAAAAGCAATAATCTCATGCAAATATTGAAAGAGAATTGTAGAGTCTGACTGAAGGAAATACTGCCAAACAATGCACATGTCATCTAAATCATAAAAGTCAAGTGTCCCCCTGGGTTCTGGTATTAAATCTCATTCTTTATTTATGAGACATTACCTTTCATCTTATTAATAAAGTGTGAGGCTTTAAAACCAAAGTCTACCTGATGTTCCAACTGCTTCTGCCGCCTCCTGTCCCTCTCCTCAATCTGTGCAGGGTCCAGCAGAGCTGTCATGGAACGGAGAAAACTGTGAATAAAGGGACATGTAGATGTTTTTAATAATTAGAAATTAATCCTAAAGCCTTTCTTAATTAGAATCAATTAGATTTCATTTTCATATTAAGGTTATCCCATGTGTAATTATAAATTAATAAATAAACTAATTCATAGATTATGAAATCCTTTCCACTAAGGAACAAAGTAAGGTTATTTGCAGTAAATTTCATTAATAAACAAAGGCAGCACTTGTGTCTTTCAACAGTGAAACAACAGGTATTTGAAAAAAAGCAAAAGCCAAATGAATGTAAAGGATTTTATTCAAAATTTTTTTTAATTTCTGAGGAGGTACCAGAAATGTACTGGCTGAGAAAATAATTTCCCTTACAAAGCTCACTCACCTGACTCTCTGACTTTGTGCCCCAGCACCATTTTTTACAACTTTTTCTGCAGTTCTCATCTGTAAGGACATGAGGCTGCCTAAAGCTGCAGGTGACAAAGGGTGAATGAAAGCAGTTGGGTCCTTGGGGTCAGGTGACAGGCAAAGACTTTCAGGCTTTCTGTGCATTCCATTTAAGGGGTGTTGAGCATTAGCATTAAGGTGGTTCTTAAAAGAATCAAAATGCATTGCCCATCTGTCATGCTCTTCCTAAATAAGTATCAAGCAACAACAACAACAAAAAAGCAAAAGCATTCAGTTACACTGTTTCTATAAAGTGTAGTTAACAAAACAGACAATACACATTTTGTACGCCAGGAACATTTGAAAAAAGTCAGATCACAGATTCTAATGCTGATCCATACCTGGTCAGCACAAACACAGTGCTACTGCAGTTTCATGGAAAAAAAGGAAAAGGTCACTCCATGGTGCCTGCAGCCCTCCTCCCACAGCACCCCTACCCAATTAACAAGAAGGCTGCTAATGAAGGAACCCTTCCCAGCTGTGTTCCCTTCACAGTTAAAAAGCTCAGTGTACAAAGGAAGCCTGATCCCTTTTGCAACTCAGGAAAAGACAAGACTTGTATTGTGCCAGGTCTGCAACCACCCCGGGCAGCAATGCCATCTTTGGGGGGTAAAAACAGGTAAGGCTATTTTCTTCAATATTTCCTGGAGAAGTGCTTGCTGCTCTAACTTCTTAAAAGTTTAGTGATTGTGTATGTGTATTAAAAAGGTATTTTTAAAAACAGGATTTTAGCATCACTGTGACACGTTGTACTTGTCTTCTCATTTCCTGTAGTCTACACAAATTCAGCCATGGTCTCTACACCACCTTGCAAACCCAAGTGCTTCTACACATGGTGGAAAAGAGAAAGAATAGCACTACCACTGTCTCCACCCCTGCAACAAACCCTCTAACACAGCAGACACTGAAATACTGAACAGCCACTGGCTCCATGTCCCCCAAGTCCATCCTTATGGTGAAAACCTGGACATGCTGCAGAAAATTCCATCTCTGTTGCCACTTCACTAATTACATCTTTTATTTCTTAAAACAAAACTAGAGAAAGACTTCTCTTATTTCAAAAAGTCCCTCTAAACCACAGATACCTTTGATAAATTAAGTTTTTCTTCTATTTTTTGTAGTTTAGGTTCTTCCTTCTGCTTGTCCAACTCTTCAAGCCACTTCTTCTGTTGCTCATGTTTCAAAGCACTGAAAGGTTGTTCCTGTGGCACAGCTTCCTGAAATAAGATAACTGCTAGTCCTTCTACAAAAAATTAAGTATCTTGTCTAGCTTCATAATGAAGACTTGGCAGAAAGCTCTGCCTCTGGTTGGTGAGCAAAACCAGACCTTTCTCTAGCACAAAACAATCATGTTGTAACTGTTGCAAGTATCCAACTGCTAACAGAAAGATGAATTCTGAATATTACTCCAACTTGAAGTATCAGCCTCTCACTGCAGAAAACCCTACTTATTTGTATAATAAATAGAAATGCCTTTTTCTTCCTATGGTTCACTGCTCAGTCTGTGTTTCCAGGTAGATTCAGCACCACAATCAAATTAGCAGTAACCTGTCTCAAATTAAGGAGCTACCATCTTCATTCTTCTGTCTCTGCTTCATAATGGATCTCTGTGTTACTTAACACAGTAACTGAGAACTTTCAATGCCATCTGACAAAAATCTCTTTTCAATCACTGCCTACCCAGCCATTACTCACGACCTACTTCTTGAACCTTCTGCCAACAATATCTTTATTTTATATAGGTTCCCACTTTTCTGTTTCTTCAACATACTTCAAAACTAATACTGAATGTCACACCTCTAGTACTGTTCTTCACATCAGGCTTGGAGGAAGTGCTGTGTTCAAAGCATTGATCTTTTTGTAAACATTCATTCATTCAAAATTATTTATACACAGCAAAAAAGTCTAAGGAACTCTGGTTTAAAAGAACTTCTTGAGACAAACATTTGTTGTTAATAAATAAGTAAAAAAACCCTGCATGCAATTTAAGATCTTACCCTGAAAGCCAATGCAGTGCAACTGCCAGCTGGAAAGTCAGAAGAACTGAAACCAGAAGACTGCCCAGCTGGAGCTCTTGGAACATTCAGTGTATCTCCATCAGCCTCTGTGGCCAAAGCAGCTGTACAGGCAGAATTTTCCTCAGTGCCATGAACTGAGTCAGCTGGAAACACTGTCTGCAAATAAATGGACCATTCTGAGACCTATTTAGTTCACCTGTTTTAACAAAATTATACTTCTAGAAGCTGCTGGTCATTAAAACCTCAGCGCAAACTTGTAACTAAGCATCTTTTATCCACTATTTATTCATTATGTAGAATGCTGAATGTGCCACAAAAAAAAGTGCAATATGCTTTTGCTGTAAGAAATTATAGCAGATACAAACATAACTTCTGTTTAATAGCAATAAATTTTACTGGAGAAATCTCTTGTGAGTGTAATGTATTTATCTAACACAGTGTTTTCAGAATGACAGCTGCCTTTTTCAAAAGCTAGAAGTCATAGTGCTATGCTCATTACATAAGCAATCAAATATATGTGAGTTCGTGAACACTGTATAACATTATACCTATATATATATATATAAAAAATA
>VZTR01018524.1:36334-74130 GCA_013400775.1 Chaetops frenatus | reverse complement strand
GGGCGGGGGCTCGGCCGGGCTCGGGGTGGGGAGGGTGTCTGGGTGCCCGGTGCGGCCGCTCGCACCGTGGGGGGAACCCCCGGGCCCCTCTCGGCGGGGCAGAACCCAGGCAGATGCGGGGCTTGGGCGGGGGCTGGCGTGGGGCAGGTGACCGGGCTGGTGACAGTGGGAATAAGAGATCCACGGAATGCGTCAGGTTGGACAAGCCCTCTGAAGCCATCGAGTCAAACATTAACCCAGCAGTGCCGAGGCTGCCACTGACCCCATGTCCCCAGGTGCCACATGTACCCGTCTGTTAAATCCCTCCAAAAACGGTGACTTCACCACTGCCTCGGGCAGTCTGTGCCAGGGCTGGATAACTCTTTCCATGAAGAAATTTTCCTGTTATCCAAGCTAAACCTGCTCATCTACCAAGGCTCTCAGCAGCCACCAGTGCAGCCTCTCATGCTGCACTTTCAGTGAGGAATGGGGGTCTGAGCCCCTTGTCTAGGGCACCTATCTCTGTCAATAAGCCCTGATGAACTGCTAGTGTAATTTCTCCCCTGGGAGCAGCCTCTTCCCAAATAGTGCCTTGTGGGGGAAGCCAAACAGCCCCGCTGTCAGGCAGCAGCCAGACCCCTTCACGGGAGGAAGATTTAACACTGCACTTTAAAAGATCAGAGGTCACCCTGCTAAGGAAACTTCCTGGTTGGAGTTCTTTTAATTAAAGTGTCTGAGAATGTATCCATTTCTGACAACATTTCAGGCTTTTTGCTATTGGGAAACTGAAAACTGGAATATTAATCTTTTTTTTCTTCCTGTCAAGGTGTTCTGGCTGAGGTTGCAGTGTTTTTTGGCATGAAAAGTGTCAATGCCCTTGAAAGCTCTCACCTTCCTAAAACAAAGATAAAGACACAAAAACCCCCAAACTTTCCTTAGATGAAAATAAATCCTGCCAGGCTCAACTGCTCTCCTGCCTATGACCGTGGCCAGCGTGCCTTCAGCCAGGAACACCCATTGGGACACCCCCACATGCAGGGGGGCTCCCACAATGGCCCCGACCGCCCCAGAGCCCTGGAATGCCCCTGGTAGGAGCGAGTGTTACCTCTGCTGCCGGTGTGCTACGGGTGCAGTTGGAGGCTGTGCTCGGTCGCTGTGCTCGGCCACCAGGGCTGAGTCAGGTGACAGCCATGTGGGACGTGGCGTGGGGCCCTGGCTGCTGCGTGGGGCCAGATAATCCCTGGCAGCGATTCGGGCCAGGGCTGGGCAGCACCCTGCACCCCACTGTGCAGCCCGGCTACTGCTGGCTCCACGGGAGGTGCTGGCATCTGCCTGCACCACTGCTGACACCTGTCCCGGGATGCTGCAGCCTCCTGGCACTGCACCACGCCCACGTGGCTGAAGGAAAAGCCATCAGGAAATGGCTCTGAGGGTGACCCGGGGAGAGGTCTGCTCCAAATCTGTGCCCCAGCACGGCAGCTCCCGCTGGGTCCTGCTCTGTCTCTGCCCCTTTCACCTGCTGAGCACTGCTGGGGAACCTGGCCATGCCAGGGGGGAGTTCTGGGGGGTCTCAGGCTGCAGCCAGAAGCCCCAGGTCCTGATGGGTTGGGGCAGAAAGTGAATAAGGTGAGGAGATGACTTCTGGATCCCAGGCCCAAGATGCAGAGCTTGGAGTGAGATTCGGACTGCTCTGACTTCCTACAAGTGTTATAAAGGCCAAACACTGCATTTTGTGCCACAGGTCACTGTCTGTCTCCTGCCCCTTGCAGCTGAGGACAAGCTCTGCCTCTGCATATCCCTGCTTGTGGAATGGGGCAGGAGTGAGCTCAGGGAAGGGCTGTGCAGTCCCTGTGTAGCATCCTTCTGTGGAGGCAGCGTGCCCAGGGGCCAGGCTCTGGCATGGGTAGAATTCCCAGGGCTTGGCCCTTTCATTCCTGTGCCTTTGGTTTCAAAGGAATTTCCTCCGGCCATTTCTGAGTGGTGCATTTGGAAATGCTGCCCTGCTCAGCTGGGCAAAGTTGGGATACACCCATCTCCGTATGTTGGACAGGAGCTGCCAGGACCTGCCTGCACTCGAGGCTGGGATGCTGCATCCAGGCTTCAGCAGCTTATCCCAGAAATCTGCATCCGTGAGGCTTTGCTGAGCTGAGGAGCGCGCCCAAGCGGCAGGAATTCAGCATTTTCTACCAAGTCCATCCTGTCGGAGCAGGCATCTAAACTGGAGGGGTTAATCTGACCAGGAGCCAAGGCTGCAGCACACACACACATTAGAAATCGGCATGAAAAAATCTGGGCAGGGCCCATGGATGCTGTGTCGGATGCCAAGCAAGCCGGGGAAGGCAGCAAGTGACGTGGGAGCACTGTGGCTCCGTGCTCGGCGATTTTGGCCACATACCCCGCCCTATGAGGAGTAAACACACACAGATTGCTGGGAAACTGCTGGCTTTCTGGGCAGACACTGGAGGGAAAGTCCGGAGGGGGAAGGCACCAAAATTAAAAGACAATTTTGTAGCACACCAGGAGAGAAAACCAGTTTCCAAATCCAAGAACCCCAAGGGTGCATGGTGATGTTCTTTACCGCACTCCCCAGAGTTCCCTCAACCTGACAAACTGGCAAAAAAAAAACAAAAAAACAAAAAACAACAACAAAAAAAAAAAACCAACCTGATTACACTTTTAAGTCCCTCTGGACAACAGGGGGTGTCAGTGTCACCATCTGTGAGCCACAGTCTCGACCTTGGAGCAGTGACAGGTCCCGTTCAGACCAGGAGTCCCAGAGCAGCCCACATCTCACTTGAGGGTCTGGAGGTGAGCAGGGCTGCATAAGAGACTTTTCTTCCTGGCTGTCAAGTGTCACAGGACCTTAAAGAGTCCCATGCAGCCAGTGCCACAGAACCCTGCCCGGGGAGCCATCCCCTGCATGCAGGGCTGGGTGCCAGTGACACAGCAGCCAAGCTGCAGAGCAGCCAGATGTGCCCCAGCTGTGAGGTCCTACTCTTTGCCTGCAGAACTCGGCTTAGATGAGGCTCCTGCACCCCTGGCTCGGCCAGGACCCCGAGGAGCACAGGAGCTGGCCAGCGGGACGACTGTGGTCTGCAAGGGGGCAGATGGTAATAATTACCCTTGTGCTAATTCTATGGAAATTTCCATGTGCCTGGGAAAGAGGCAGCCAAGCCCTTCTGCTGTCCGGGGCAGAGGTTTGCTGTTGTTTTCAGAAACTGTGACTAAGAGCCCGGTCTATCACATGGATGGCGTTTAAATGCCTCCTTGGAGCCTCCCATCTAAATCCAAACCCGCCTGGAGCTGGCACCACCAGGCCTCAAGGTGCACCTGGGAGCACCTGGAACAGCTCAGGGCTGCCCACTGGCGCTGGCCGAGCAGCAGCGCAGCGCCTCGGATGGACAGCGCCGTGCCCGAGCCCTTCTCCACCTGCGCTTGCACAGAGCTCTGGTGGCATCTCCCGTTCCTTCCCGAGGGTCCCGAGGGAGGGCAGGGGGCGTGGAGCAGCGTGCCAGCACACACCCCGCCTGGCTCCGGCACATCACATCCCGGCCAGCACCGGGGCTCCGCAGGACAGCCCGGAGTGACCACACGGCCCGGCTGCCCGCCCGGGCAGGTGCCGCTGCCCTGCTCTGCCCGGGAAAGTGCCATGAGATCGAGCTCCCTGGCAGGGCAAAGAGGCAGGAGGTTGTGCCGTTCAAAGGTGTCTTCCACAGGTCTGCCATCGCAGGGGGCTGCTGGAGCTGGGGACAGCTCTGCACCTTGGGCAGCCGAGGAGCCCTCGGTCCCTGCTCTCCTCCTCCCTCCAGCCTGAGGTAGGCAAGTGCTGGGTGAGTGTCCCAGCCCTCAGCTCCCTTCTCCTTCCTACCTTTGCAGCCGCAGACTTGTCCCAAGCTCTGTCACTCTCTTGCTACCTGTTCTGGGCTCCTTCGAAAGCCACTTGCGTAAGCAGCTGCCTGGAAAGGAGCAGGGAGGAAGGAAGGGGGTGGACGGGGTGGGAAGGGCCAGGCGGCGGCGGGTGTCTCTGCACTCTGTAGCCGGGGGGAAAGGAAGGAAGATGTTTTGTAATATTTGGCTAGCGCTTGCAGGGGCAGGGAGAGGAAAGCAGCGGGCGCCCTGCGCTGGGTGACCCCTCCACCGCCGCTGCTGCTGCGCCGCTACCGGCGCCTCTCGGCTGAACGCCTGGATCTCATGCCGGCTCCTGCCGGGGCCCCACTGGTGTCATGCCGTAAAAATGCGCTCTGGACTGGAATTTGGCAGCCTGGTCTCTGACGGGGAGGGAACCTCTCCGCTTACAGAGGGAGTGGGAGCTGCGGCCCTTGGGGCTGCAGGGAGAGGGCACGGGGAACTGTTCCTGAGCTATGCAAGGCTGGGGAAGGAGGTCTAGGAGCAGTGGGTGTGCCCTCGGATTGATGCCCAGGGCTGCCACTTTGCCCCTGCTGCCTCCTGCGAGATTTGACAGGGACAGACAGAGCCACGGAGCTCCCCAAAGCAGCTGGGCAGGAGGCGGCAGCGCCCAGCCCACAGGGTACCCGCCCTGGAGCAGTGGGGACAGCAGGAGCATCAGCTGGGGACACATTTTGGAGCAGAGGAGCTGTGAGGGTCCGAAGGTTGTGTTCTGGGCTCCACCGCAGCGAGGGGCTATCGCTGCCGGGCACTGAGGATGCTCTGGTGAGCATCTCCGCATGCCGCAGCTTCTCCTCCCCATTCAGCTCCCGCTCCCCCTTGGGGCAGGTCCCCCATGCCGCCCCCTTTCCCCCGAGCCCTGCGGCCATCACCCCCCAGTTTGCCTAAGCCCAAACCTCAGCTTGGTCCCCGAACGTCCCTCCGGGTCAGGANGGCCCCCCCGGTGCCCGCAGTCCCCCCCGGCCCCCGGCTCGCGGCCGCTCCTGCAGAGGGAGCGCAAGGAGCGGGAATGAGCGGCGGGCTCCGCGCAGCCATTTCGCCCTCGGGAAGCGTCAACGGGGTGGTTGCTTTCCAAGGAAAGGAGAAAACTCCGCTTAAAAGGGGAATTTCCCCTCGCGAAAAAAACGTGCTGCCTGTTCCCGCAGTGCCCGGCCAGGCCCTGGCGCCTGCCCTGTGCCCTGCCAGGAATTACCTTCCCAAACACCCGGGACCCACGGCATCCGAGCAGGGGGAATAAACCGGCTCTCTTCATTCCCACCTCCCGCAAACGGCAGGAGGACGGTGATTGCAAAGGACTCTGCTGCACCTTCCATGGGCAAGCAGGGTGGGGAGTGACAGCCCAGGACCCCCCGTAACTTCTGCCCTATCTTGGGTGCTCCCTGTCTGCTCACCCTTCCCATCCACCCATCTCTTTCTCTCTCCAGAAGGGCAGAGGGCCGATGCCTCGAGCGGGAAGCGGGGTGGCTGTTGTTCCCCACCTGTAGCAGCAGCCACACTCGGCCAGGCTTGGCTCTGCATGCTGCCAGCCCCCCACACAGCCCGGGCCAACGCCCCAGAACCCGTGTTCTCCCCAGGGTTTGGGGCAGGAGAGCATTCCCAGCCCCTGGAGCCTCTCATTTTCATTCTTTACCTCTTCAGCAGTGCAGAAAATTGGCACTTAATGTGCCCTGTGAGGCTGTGTGGTAGCAGCTTAATTGACCTTGGTTGCATCACCCTGGCCACAGCTGGGTCAGCGAGCTCAGCCTTGGGCCACGTTCGTTTCTCGTCCCCTCTGCTTTCCTGCCCTTCCCAAGGGTGCTGCTGGTGTTTGGTTCCAGGTGAGGGTTGTAGAGGAGCAGGGGTGGCCCAGGCTGCCCAGAGAGCTGCAGGAGTCCCTCCTGGGTCCCCACCCAGGCAAATCTGGCTTCCTGCAGCTCTCCATCCTCCTTTCCGCCCTCCTCCTGGTGCCTTCTCCAGCTGGTCAGCAGCTTGCTCCAAACCCTGCACATCCCAACATCCCATCTTAGATGAGGTGTGGGGCAGGACCATGCTGCAGCTCTTGGAGCTTCCCCAAGCACGGCAATTCAGCTGGAAACCCGAGCTGCTGCTTGCAGCCCTGACCCTGACAGTTGTATTCCAGGAGCTGGTCCCAGGCATCTGGCCTTGCATGAAGGGATTGTAGAGTGTGTCAGTCCAAACCAGAGCAGTGAGGACCAAGTGCCACACTGACCAAAAAGCTTATGATAAAACCAGACCCACAGCAATCACCCAAACGTGGTCTCACCTTAGCTCCAATTTCCTTATTGCATCCTTTGGGGCAGAGATTGCTGCAGGAGGACCTGAAATAATTGGTATTCAGAGCATCATAAAACTCCACGTGTGATTGACAATCCAGGCAGGACTGCATTATGGCAGATGTCTAGCAGGGGAATAAGATTTTCCAGGTGAAAGAAGGAAATGCTTATAACCATTGTTTTGGGATATTCCTGAGCACTGCTGAGGACAAGTGGCTGCTTATTGCTCCTCTGTCATGTGAAAGCAGGAGAGGGCTGCCACCAAGGCTGTGCCCAGCTGCTGCTCTGGCACACAGCTGGCAGGACCCTCCTCACCCCACCGGACTCTAGGGGACAGTAGGGCCACAGCAGCAGCAGCAGCAGCTCCCTGCAGACACCCCTGCAGGCCCCAGTGCAATTCCCTGGCTGTGGTGCAGGTTCCCAGGGCAGGGCTAGGCAGCACCTCTGATGCTGCATGCCTGCCATGCTCGATTAAAGAGGAGGGTTTCCTCTGGCTGAATGTCTCACCACTCAATTTGTGTTGGGCCATGGAGTCCTTCCAACACTTGGAATACGAGTCAGGATCTGCTGCTCTGGAGTTTGCATCCCAGCAGAGAGCCTGGCCAGCTGGGAGCATGCTGGGACCAGGCTCCAGTACAAAGAACAATGGGAAGGCTCAGCAAGGGGCTCTGGGGGCAACATCCAGCCTTGGTGACAGCACTGCATCTGGGGCTGCTCCCAGCTCTCTGATTCCCCACCAAGAGAGGATCACAGCTTCCAGACCCTCCTTTTAACTCTGCAGCTTGTCCCCTCACTCCCCTTTACTGCACTTTCAGGCAGTGAGATCTGCATGTCAAATGGGATGCTGGGGAAGGCACTGCTGCCTGGATGGGCTCCAGATGCAATGCAACTAATCCATTTTTATAGCTGGGAGCAGGTGTCTTGTGCATTGCCAGCAGCTCTTCTAAAGACCACTCTTTATTTGGCCACAAGCACTGGAGGGGTCTGAAGGCGTCGGCCACCACTCGGTGCCACCCAGACCCAGAAATGCCCTGTGGGGCCATGGTCCTGCTGCTGCACCCCAGTGTCACTCATGAGAACAGGGAGAGCTCCTGTTAGCACCCCTGGCCAGGGGCACAGGACCAGAGCCATGGCTGCACTTCATTCCTGGGCTTCAGAGCCACAGTGACCAGTCCTGGGGTTGTGCAGCCTCCTTGGGGCATCATGGGCTGACCTGCATGTGCATAGAATGAAGAACACAGCCTTGGGGACATGGAGAAATCCCTTTTTTTGCTGGTACTTGCCCCTGGTTCCCGTGCCTGTGCTCACCTTCCAAACAAGGTTGTGCTCTGGGAAGAGCCAGTACCTATGGGGAGGAAAAGAAAAAAATTACTGTTAGAGCCAGAGATAGGAAAGGCCAAAGGGTTTGTTTTCCATCCTCAGATATCAGCAATGCAGCAGGTGGAACTCAGTCAAGAAACCCCATCCAAACCCACAGCTCATGAAGCTGCTCTGG
The DNA here is from genome assembly GCA_013400775.1 of Chaetops frenatus. NCBI lineage: Eukaryota > Metazoa > Chordata > Aves > Passeriformes > Picathartidae > Chaetops > Chaetops frenatus. The sequence goes on along the minus strand of VZTR01018524.1, from coordinate 66,477 downwards.
GCAAACAACACCTCAAAGGGCCCTCTGTCCTTGCCCATCCCACTCCCTGTCTGGAAGGGAGAAGTAACAGCCTGCCAGGGCTGCAGGACTGGGGACCCTCAGCTGTGCCATACCAGGACTGAGGCACAGCCCCCGTGCTTGCTGCAGTGACAACTCCTTGTCCAGAGCAGCTGGGAGCACCTGGAGGAGCTGCAGCCACAGGTCCTCCAGCTTTACTGAAGGCAGCAGGTCCTGGGGGGCTCAAACAGACCCCAGAAAAGACCCCGTGTCTGTGCAGGGCCCCAGCCAAGGAGCTTCACTGAAGCAGCTACTGACGTGCCTCGACTCATTGGCCCTGCTGAGACAAAGAGCCATTGCTGAATTCAGCTGCCCTGGGTATTTTTTTCCCTCTTCGATGAATCACCTGCTAAAAATATTATAAATTGAGTTGCTAGCCAGACCTTTCACTTCTCTGAAAGCAAAAATATTTATGTTACTCAGGCCATGCCTGTGTTTTAGCAGAACTTTATGATCAATTTTGGAGGAATGTGCCATGCTGTATATTCAAATTACAACTTTTTTTGGCTCGCAGTGTAAGTTTAAAATGTCTTGTTTAAGACGCAACTGTCAAGCTGCCAGAAAAATGCATTTTCAGCTGTTTTCCTCCCAAAAGCACCAGTTTTGCCCAGTTGATGATTATTGTCAGCTCAGTGTGTGTGCCTGTTCCAGGGATTGGTGATCAAGGGGTGCAGGCTGGACTGGCTTAGACGGGAAGCTTCCACTTCCACGGAAAAAAAGCACTTAGTTCCCAACACCACCACAAAATCAGGTCACAGGGAGCTCTGGAGCTGCCTGGCTGGTGGGGACAGATCTCTTCCCATTGAACAAGACTGCATTTTCGGGGACTGGAGCAGGACCTGTCCCTGCCCAGGCTCCAGGCTGGGGCAAACCTGATGCAGGTCGTCAGACAGGCACCAGCGCAATGAGACCCTGGAGGAGAGGATCATCACAGAACCCCTGGGAGCCAAAGGAGCTTTGTCCTGGGTGCACCTTCCTCCTCCTTCTCCTGAGGCGTGCAGGGGAGTCACATCGAGGTGCCAGGGCACTGGAGGCAGGGTCTGAGCCGCCAGACCCCCGCCAAGACCACGCACCACCAGCTCCTGTTGCTCTCGCTCCTATGCCAGGTGCACCTTCTCCATAAACTCTCATTTGAATTTAGGAAGGAAATGAGGGAAATTTCTTTTTCTTCCTTCAGGGCAGAGAGAATAATCTTTATTCCCCAGTAATTAAGTTGATTTTTGTGTGGGTTTAATTTACGCTCCCTTCCAGCCACCCCTGCAAAGCAGGAATGTGGCTGTGGGTGGGCAGGGAACGTCAGCCAGGCTGGCCACCAGGACCAGGTTCTTGTCCCAAAGTGCAGAAGCTGGGGGCCCAGAACCAGCAGTTGTGATCCTCTCCAGGCCAGTATGCCAATCCTATGGAGGGAAGTCCTTCCCACCTCTTCTCTGAGGTCTGCCAGCCCCCAGGCACCTGCTCCGTGTCCCTGTAGCCTCAGCCCAGCCGCCAGGGCCGGGGAAATGTGTCCCGGTTCCTTCCTGCACCAGGCTGGATGCTTCCCCGAACAAAGGCATTCAAAGCCTTGCAGCCCCAGCAGAGAGCCCCGGGGATGAGTTGGATCTCATCCCTTCAGCCTCTGACGAGCAGCAGCTTCCCCAGGAGCAGGACAAAGAGATGGAGCAGAGCCCCGAACAGCATCTGGCCTCGCGGCGGTTTTGCCTGTGCCGGATATCGCAGCCACATCGCAGTGCAGCACATGTGGTACTGGCTCAGCTCACCTGGCACAGCCCCCAAGGGGCTGGGGCTGTGCTGAAGGGGCACCAGGGCTCTCGGGAGCGGCCCCGTGTGCAGCTCCTTCCTCCCGGGCGGCGCGGGGATCGGGACACAGGAGCAGCCTCAGCCCGACACCGGCAGAGCCAGGACTCCGCACGGCCAGGCTGCAACAGCGAGCAGCACACACAGAAATGCACACCCACGCGAAATTCCCAACGTGCAGAGAAACAGGGGAACTGTGCTTTCAGCACACGTGAAGCCAAAAGCTGCTGCTGCTGCGGCGTCTGGCCACAAGCGGCTGTGGGAGGACAGAGGGGTCCCCTCGGGAGGAGAGGAGAGGAGAGGGAGAGGGAGAGGGAGAGGGAGAGGGAGAGGGAGAGGGAGAGGGAGAGGAGAGCCCAAATGAGAACCTGCTGTGTTTGCTCTGTGTTCGTCGGCTGCAGACGGGGAGCAGCACCCCCTGCACCCAAACCCAGCCCCATCACTGGAGATGCAAAACCCACAGCAACACCTGCTGAACCCTTTCTCTTATCCTGAGTGGATGATAGGAATTCAGACACCTTAAAATCCACCATATTGTTATACAAGTCACAAAATTACATCTAATTTCAGTATCGGGAGTCAGTTGCCTTGGAAATGGTGAAGAACACAGCAGCATTAATTACAGGTACAGCCTTTTGTGTTCATTCCTCACTAATTGTCTTTTTTCCACTCTCCTCTTATATATTTGAGCTATTCAAGGCTGAGGAAATGTTACCCACAGCTTTACAATAGTAATGGATTTACAGTGCCTGCTTAGTCACTGGGGAATTTCTTGGATTTTATGTTTTCTGAAAAAACAGAACCACCATTGGCTTGGTCAGTGTGTGGCTGACAAATTCAGACTAAGACTCACCAATGTTTTATATTTGTGGTTGGAGTGAAATTCCCCTCATAACTTTTTGACAGTGCTGTGGCCTTTTGTACATATACAGGGCTCTGAGCACCCTGCTTGAGTGGAATATGTCCCTGCCCATGGCAGGGGATTGGACTAAATGAACTTTAAAGGTCACTTCCAGTCCAAAACACCCTGCAATTCTATGAATTCTCGTTCAGGGCTGCTCCACACCCCCACACAAGTATCAGTCAGATGCAGATGAAGAGCCCATCCTGCAGAACAGGCTCAGGAAGTTTCTGTCCTCAGCTGAAACCCCTTTGGTGTGGAAGAGCCTGGAACTTATTACAGATCACTTAAGTAACTTTGGCTCACTCATGCTGATTAAATTGCTTCCCTGACTATTCCAGAGGTTCAAAACCACCAGCGGCTCCCAGGCTCACTGTGCAAAATTAATTAAAGCAGACAATAACTTGGCAAGGACAAAAAAGGAAAGTCTCATAGTAAGGAACAAACCCAGCACGGGGGCATTTGCTGGAGCACGTGCCTGTGGGTGCTGTTAGGTGTTTCACATACACCCTCACACAGAGATAGAGACCTCAGCTCCACCTAACACCACGCTCAGCCTGCAGTACTTTGCCAAATCTGGGCATAAAAATAAACTTGGGATTTCAGTGCAGAATCACAGCACAAAGGCAGGGACCCCTCGGTTTCCATAGGAAGCAGAATTAATAGCTTGGCACAAAGGGTGCGTTTCCATTTTTGTACAAGGATTTCCTCCGCCTCCTGCAGGAAAAAAAGTTGTGTAAGAAACACGGATTCAGACAGTTCTCCAGAACCTGGCAGTGGCTCCAAGGCATCCCAGGAGGTGCCTGCAGAACTTCCAGCTTTCCAACAAAAACCAAGTGGACCGTCACTCCTCTCTTCCTTGGAAACACCAGCAAGGCAAGCACAGGGAGGCCCCTGTTCCACGGTTCCTCCTGGACCATGAAGGGGAGATGGACTTCGGGGTCTTTTCCCATGCTCGCTCATCCACTGGAGGTCCCTGAAAGCCCCCTGCCAGGAGGGGAGGGGGCTCCCTGGTGCATGTGCCCTGCATTGAGCAAGAGCCCTGGCAGCAGGACAGAACCAAGCCTGAGCCCGACCTCCTCCCCCGTCCCCTTCCCCAGCGTTATCTGAAACCACTGCCTTGACTGGCTGCAGTTCTCATCCATCTGCAAAAGCACATTAAGGAGGGAGAGAAAGGTTGGCAGTTGACCACGAGCCAAATCCCCAGAGAGGTCCTTACCTGACTCCAACCAGATGCTGTTTATCAGCCCGAGCATTCACTACATGTCCGATGTGATGGAGACAGAAGAAATATAAGAAATGCTTGTTATGCTCAGGGCTTCGGGGGGGTTTTCATCCTCAGGCCGGATATACAAGTTCCAGGAGAGGAATATGCATCCCTGGAGTCCTAGGCTGAATCTGGAATTCATATACTCTGTAAATGTACTTTATTTAATACCAGAATCAAGAAAGGGTTTGAAATTATTGCACTGGAGAGCTTGATTGCATAGTTACAGCTTGGAATTAAGGAATAATTGCAGATCTGTAGGGCAGTGCATCAGCCTTATGGAAAGGGCAGGATGGTGTGCTCTGACTGCAGAGTTCTGTCCCTGTTCTCCAACCAGTGCCCTACGTGTGTTGAGGATGGAGAGAAGGTTCCAGTGGGGTCTGCCCTAGCCCTGCATGTCTCCCACCACTCATTTCCCTTGAGATTAAGCTAGCAGAACCCATCGGATCAGGAAGAGGCTCCACAGTGACAGTGCAGGATCTTAGAGCCCAAGGAAGCCTCTCAGAGCAGCAAAAGAACCTGGGCCAAGCTGGGAGGTGGAAAGGCTGTGCTGCCAAAACCAGGGCAGCAGTAACGTGGAACATGGGAAGGATCCAGCCCAAGCAAAGACAGATGTGTTTGCTGGGAAAAGGAGGACAGGACTGAGAGGTGCCTGTATCCATGTGCAAGCACATATCTGTATGTTTATATAGCTGTGCATGTGCCTTTTCTGTATTCCAGCCTGCCTTTAAGGATCTAACATGTTTTATCAGACACCTGCAAGGTGCATCTGTCCCTGCAAGTGGCCTTATCCCCACCTTTGTCCCACTGGCAGCTCTGTAGAGTGTGGTGTCAGCAGCTCAGGGCTGGGGGAGTCAGAGGGCTCTGGGCACTGTGCTGGGTTCTGCCTGTGGGAATAAATTCCCAAAGCCCCAGTCCAGCTCTCAGAGCTGGGCTGCTAAAGTCACTAAGAGCTTTTATAGCCCAGAGGGATTATTAATCAACCACCTAATTAATGTCAGATTGACATCCAGAGCACCTCTGGAGCAGCCCCAGAGCTGGGGTGCACCCTGAGGGCTTTTCTCTTCCCCCGGCCTGAGTGTCAGACTCTCCCCAGGCACTCCTGCAGAGCTGTAGGCATTGAGCAGAGGGAGGGCACCCTGAGTGCCTCCTCCTTTGCTTTCCCAAGCAGATCTGCAGGGAAGAACCATCTCCCCACACAGCCCCAGGCCTTGCTTTGGGACCTTGGGGATTTTCAGCAAAAGGCATTTTTTGGAAAGGCTTTGCCATGGAATTTGCTATCGGGAAAGCATCATATCCCAGGAGATGCCCTGGCCAGCTGCTCCCAGCTGACAGGCAGGCACACCCCATCAGGAAGGTGCTGGGGAAATGGGTGAAGAACGCTTTGCTGCCTCAGTGTCTCCTGCTCCACCAGCTGCAGTGTAAATCACATTGGTTTCAGAACCTGCTGGCAAAACATAAAGCAGTCTCCATGCTCCAGCCACCACAAGGGTATTAATCAGGCTAAAAATATAAAAACAACATGAAAAGCACCATCTACGGGGTGTGCAGCATCAGACACTCGCTCCGGGAGCTTGGCCAAGTGCTCGTATCTGCACTGTCATAAATGCACCGCCAGGAAAAGGCATTATCTCTGCAGTGCTCTTGGAGCAGAGAGATCTCACAGCAAAACAGCACCTGCTGCATTTTATTGATTCTTCGTCATCACCCGTGGGGAAACTGAGATTTAAATAACTGTCCTGCAGTGCCCTTACCTTCCCACCACGGCTCTGGCAAAGTTGGCATTGGCCGTGCTGGCATTGGCAGCACGAGGATCAGCAGTGCCAACCAGAGCATTCACACAAATCCTCCCATTGTAGAGCACCAGAAGATGACCTCGCATCCCTGTCCTGTACCAGCAGCACTGCCAGGGGAGCAGCAGGCACTGGGATGTGGGAGTGTGGCCTGACTGGGCTGACAGATGCGTCCTGGTAAAAAACACAAAGGCTCCATCATGTTCAGTGAGCCCAAAGAACAGACCTGATGTAGAAAACATGCCCTTTGCATTGCTCTCCATTGCCCGTAAAGCCATAAACCCCTTTCAAATGCTCCATCCCCCTAACTTTTGGATGTCATTAAACACTTTATTAATTTACTCCAAATGTCTTCACTCATAATCCAGCACAGCTAACCCCATCAAAAGGAGACAGCACAGTGCTTAGGCAGCACTTCTGCTCTTCAAAGCCTGTTACTGAGATTAATTGCTTCTCTCGAGTCCTCTGTGAAGGAGGAACATGGGGATAGTTGTTATGAGTGCTGGGTGTGAGGGGGGAAGTGAGGTCCAAGGTAAAAGTGGAGTTCCAAAATGTCACAGCACTGGCTGGAGAGGATGGGCTGTGCAGGCTGCAGAGGAGGCCCCCAGGACTCCAGCTCAGATGGATATTTCTGCAGCTCCTCGGGGAAAGGGAAAGCCCAGGTGGGCAGTGTGGTGCCACTGCAGAGCTCACACCCGAGGTCCTGGCATCTCCCACCTCTGAACATCTTCCCTTGGGCCAGAGTGGGGTGTGTCCTCAGGCTCCCCACTGCTCTTCCGTAATGGCTGCTGCCTGCCAGGAGCCTCCACAGGCAGAGCTCACTCCTCCATCCCAATTGATCCTATGATGTCACCAATCCCAGTCCATCCTGACATCGCCAGTGAAGTCACGAGTCCTTCCCCACGCCCCCGGTGTGGCAGCGGGGCTGGGCAGGGCAGGACAGGCGGCACCAGCCGTCCCCTGCCCCACAGCGCACCCCGAGGTCCCAGTCTCCACGGCACTAAGCGGGCAGCTGCTGCACAGCCTCCCAGAAGGCTTCCTGTCAGCCCCACAAGGCACCACTCCCGCTGGTACCCGCGGAGGATCCTGCGGGAAGCGCCCCGAGCCGGCCAAGCCGCGCTGGAGGAGCCGCGGTGCCCGCGCACTGCGGGCAGATGCGCGCCGTGCCGGGGCTGACACGCTCCATCTGCTCTGCGTTTTGGTTTCCATCGTGCACTTCACCACATCCCCCCAAGCCGGCTGGAGGCGAGCAGGCCAACATCTGGAAGCAATCGTGGCTGTCACGCTTCAAGGAGATACTGCACCACAGAGAGGAGAAGCCGATCCCTCGCCCCGGGAGCCTCCTCCCGCCCTCGGCCCAGCAGATGAGCACAGAACCAGCATCCTGCCACGAGCTGGGTCCTGCCTGGTCCTGGGCCTCTCCCAGCAAGGGCAACACCCGGCACCAGCGTGTCCTTGGGAAGAGGGAAGGGGCTGAGACCCATGGTGAGCTGGCAGCCCAGGCTGGAGACACCCCCAGCTCTGTGCTGGAGCAGGAGGGGTGCTGGGTGGGGAATTTACGGAGGGACTCTGCTCTATTTTGGAGACGGGCTGAGAGTTGAGGTTTTTCAGCCTAGGGAAGATTGCAGGGAGATCTTAGAGCCCCTTTCAGTACTACAGATGTCCAGACAAGCTGTGGCTGCCCCATCTCTGGAAGTGTCCAAGGCCAGGCTGGAGAGGGCTTGGAACAACCTGGGATAGTGGGAGGTGTCCCTGCCCAAGGCAGGGGCGGCACTGGGTGTGCTTTAAGGTCTATCCCAAACCATTTCAGGATTCTTTGATCTCCCCTCTGTGGCCAGGCATCTCCGTGAGTCCAGCACAGCCGAGCACGTGTTTGTAAACACCCTGCCAGCCCAGCAAACCCTGCCGTGCTGCTTTCCCATGTGCCGACCCCTGGTGCCGAGGAAGGGCGTGCTTTTCCATTTAATTAAGCGCCTCGTGTTTTCTGTAGCTAACCAGGGCTCAGGAGCACCATCACTGCAGGGTGTTTCTGGCAGGGAAGGAGCCCTTGTTCCTTTATGATATGGAATAGTTTCAGCATTAGTTATTCCAAAATCATTCTGGTTTATGAGCAGCCTGACAATTCGGCAGAGGCAGGAGGCCTGGGTCTGTACCAGGCACTAATAAAACCTTGAGAAGAGCTGTAAGCCCGTGCTGGCAGCTGCCAGGGGTGGAAGGGGGCTTACTCAGACACACCTCTGCTCCTGCCTCCTCCCCGTGCAGGCAGCAGCAACTATTTCCCTCAGCAGAAGGGGAGCCCATCCCAGACAACGTTCCTGGCAGCAGTGAGCTCCTCATCCCACTCTCATCTCATCGAATCTCCCAGAGCATCTCTGGGTACCATCCTGCAACTGCAGGAGAAGGAAAAAAAGACAGGAGCCTCCTCAAAGCTGGGACACAGAAGCATCCAAATAGCATCCAGTGGGCCACCCTGGCAGGCTCTGAAACAGTGAGGGTCTAGCACAAGGTCCCAGCCCAGTTCTTGAGAACCCTCAGCACTGTCTGCAGCACAGCTGGACCATCCAGCTGCTGGGGTTGCTGGTCTGGAGCAGGAGGGTTTGGGAGGAGAAGATAATTAGGTGTGGTACACAGGAACAAGTGCTTTGTGAAAGCCATGAAGAAATAATGAATGGATTAAAATAGAGAATCTATTTTCAGAAGGCCTGGCACAAGATCTGACCCAGAAAGCCACCTGCAAACCTGGCCAGCACCACTTCCCTGTGCTTAGACCTGGAGCTCTGCTCCAAAGGCTGAGGCATCTCTGTCCTGGGGCAGGCAAAGCCCTCGGATGGGCTGGGAAGCACCGCTCAGAGCTGCCTCTGCCCCAGGCAGCCCCCAGGGGGAAGTTCCTGGCTGCAAGAGCCCAAGGGACTCCCAGGAAGAGCAAGGGTAGCTTGGAAAGGCTCGAGGAAAATGAAGTCTGTGGAAATAGGCTCTGTACTGTTTGCACACTGGATTCAGTTACAGACCAGGTCAATAAAGGAACTGAATTTAGATTTTATGGGTGAAATAATTGCCACTGGCATGCCAAGGACTCTTTAGCAGGGCAGCAGGTGAGGCTGTGGCTGGGGTCTGCAGCCTCCTGGGCTGGACAGCACTTGCTGCTCTTTCGTTCCCTCCCTTCTGAGAGGGAAACTGCAGTCAGTGGCACAAGTGTGGATGACCTAGGCAAGCCATGGCCACCAGTCCCTTCCCCACACAGCACCCAGCCTTCGTCTCACGACTCCTTCTTGCTTTTCTCCTGAAAACATTCTTTGTCATGGAAATTTCCACAGCTAGCAGATGTGGGGCTGAGGCCAGGGGCAGGGGCAGTAGGGTCCCCTTGGTGCAGGCCCTTTGCACCCCGTTTCCTTTGCTCCCCAGTGCCTGGGTAGGGTGGAGAGTAGAGTGTGCCCTGCACTCACACTGGCCATAAAAACAGGCAGGGCTCGTGCTGCAGCCGGGCACAGCAGCCAGCGTGTCCTCCCTGCAGACAGAGTGAGATGATTAATTAAAGTGAGAGGCTGCTGCCAACAGAGAGAATGGGGCTCAGGTGGGTAATTGAACTGAGGCTGAAATCCAGCCAGAGAGTTTCTGCCTACGGTCATGCACACAATGTCTGCTCTGTTAGCATTCGACAGATGAAGGCATCAGAGGTGCCAGGATGTAGGAATTCCATGAAAGTCCCCGTGGCAGCCCTTCTTTTACCTGGCACCCTTCAGCCAAGGGATGCACAAGGCCAGGCCAGAACTCCACAGGGATGTAGACATCCCTGGAAATTCCTCCTCCCCTATGGAAACCCAGCAATGCACTCTGATAACCATCACCTCACTCAGCAAAGCCTTCAGTGCTGCTAAGGGGGCTCTTCTCCCACCCCTGCATCAAGGTCACATTAAGATAATGCAGGTGCTGGGCAGAGCTGTTCAACCCAAAACTGATGGGAGGGTGTGTGACACCCCACGTCAGCTGCTGCAGCTTCCCCCTGCATCTTGGTTCTCAGCCACACACTCGGCAAGCACTGGTGGGACTGCGAGGAGAGGAGTGGCACTGGCAAGGTTGCTCCAGGGCTGGATCCCTCCTCTCCCTCCCCAAACATCTGTGCAGATGTTAACAGGCGTCGCGCGGCTCGATTTTCGATATGAAAGGCAAAGGGTTAGAGTTGAGCTCTTGGGTAAGTGACACCGAGAAAGTCAAAGTTTAATTGGCATTCCTGGCTGGGATGAAAGCCCCTGGCTGCTGGTGCCGGCCCAGGCTGAGCAGGGCCATTGGTCATGGGCTGTAAAGGCCACACACAGGCGGCACTGGGGCAGGGCTCCCCTACCCAGGGGAGTCTCGGCTCTCCTGCCTTGGCCTGTGGCTCCCCACATCCCTCGTGCAGGGCCAGCAGTGCTGGGGAACATCTCTGCCCGCTCCCCACTGCTGAGAGGCTCCAGGGTCTGATCAGTGCTGTCCCCATCCCTGTGCTCCCCTGCCCCACGGGGCTGGATCCCTCTGCTAACCAGGGACCAGAACACCCTGTGCCACTTTGCCCACTGCTTTTCTAGTTTGCAAAGAGCCCAGGAGGTTCGGGCATCACCCTCAAATATCCGTGAACAGAACAAAGTCGTGGCACCTGCACTGCTGATGGTCTCTGGGTGTGGAAGAGGTCACACAGGGACCACAGCAAGGGGCACGTTTGCCAGACTTCCCAAACTGCCCGAGAATAGTTATTACACTAAACACAAGGTCTAGGCAGATGCAACTCAGTGATTTCACTTCTGGTGAAAGTTGTTTGCAGCATCAGTGTGATGGGGAAGGAGCTCAGATGATGATTCCCATAAGTGTGGGATCCCCTTGCCTTGGCCCAAGCCCTTCCCACTTTCAATACCTCACTGGGAAGATGGAACCACGACCCTCAGCTTCGGCCTCAATCCCTTTCAGCTACTGCATTGCAGGGGAGCTCCAGGCCCCAAGGGAGCGGCTGCAGCTTCTTCTGGGATTCTCAGAGGAATCAAAACAAATAAAGAAGCACCTTTCTTCTTAAATTGATAGGGACACACGGGCTGCTGGAAGAGCACCAGGATGAGACCAGGGCAGCTCTTCCTTGTCCCACTGATCCAATATTGCTGCAAAGGATGGGGCTGGGGATGGCTTTGCCTCTCTGGGAGATCAGCAGTGAAGGGGAAGGTGGTTGTTATTATCAGTAATCTTCACTGTAATTTGGAGCAGCTGCCCTGTGCCAAGTGCTTTCTGATGCAGCTTGTTCCTAACAGCACATCAGACACAGCCGAGCACTGGCCCAGCTGCCAGACAAGTTGTCCTGCCTCACCTGCTCCTCCCAGCCTGGCAAAGCTTTGGGTGTCTCCTGCACAGGGCCACTGCTCCCAGGCCTGAACCACTGCCATAGAGGGCAGCCACTGGAGCAGCTGCCATGGGATTTCTATTCCCATTCCCACCCTGATGGAGTGGCTGCAAAGAGCAAGACGAGGCTCACCAAGCACACACCTCACTATGACCTGGCCAGACCCTCTGAGAGAAGTCAAGTGATCTTAGAACTGCAGAAAATCTGCCATAAAACTTCATCCAGAAGCTGGTGCCCACTGTGCAGCACAATGCTCCTCCCTGGTTATTTTTCCACAGTTCCTTTGACAGCCCCTTGAGAATCCTCTCAGGAAGGGGACACTGGGCAGGGAGGGATGGGGTGGTAATGGGGACTGGCCTCATGAGCAGCCCAGAGTGCCCTGAGAGGAGGAGGTGCTGGGGTCCATCCCAGTGGACAGGGAACACTGGCTTTATATCTGACACTCCTGTGTAAAATTAATTAAAAACCCCAACAAAATAGCAGCTTTCTGTGCAAATACAGTGAATTCCCCTGCTCTCCCTCTTTCCCTCCTGCTCTGCACTGTGCATTCCCATCTGATCACAACAATTTCCATTGCAGTGAATGCTCCATTGCTGGTTCTGCTGGCTTGCAGCTCCCTGCCCATGCTTGCTGTCCCCTCCTGCCCCTCTGCTTCTCTCCCAGCCTCCATCCCTGCCCAGGACCATGGCAACGGCCATGACGTCTCCTGCACCTTGAGGGTGATTCGATTACAAGGGCTGAGAAAGTTCCTGTTGGAGCAGAAATGGATCTAATTATTGAAGCTGATGGTGGCGTGGGCTTGAGGTGCCAGCACGGAGGGGATGGCCGGGCAGGAGGAGCTCAGCCACATCCACCAGCTCTGCTCTCAGCACAAGGTCAAGGGCAGAGCTGAGAAAAATTCAGGGTCTCATGGTCTGGGCTACTTCTTGTCTGTTCCCATGCTCCAAGGTCTGGCAAAGGCAGCCCATGCCCCTGCTCTGGAGCTGCGAGTGGGAGCCAGGGCAGAGGGTGGCTGTGGCTGTGGGAGGATGAGCCCCCACACTGCAGCTCCTCTTTCAGAGAGCCTTGGATGACTGTTTTCATTCCCTTCTTCCTTCAATTTCAATGAAACTGCAATTTTTATGCAAAAGAAAAACCTAGAGAAAACAATCTTTTGGCATGTTTTTAAAGCAAAACCCCCCCTTTTTTCTTGGAAAACATGCCAAAGCCTAGCCCATATTCCTTAGACCTTGTTCTACTTGAAAAACATCCCAATTTTTTGATGGAAAATTGGAAAATAGATCCAGGTTGGCTCTAGGAGAATATGGCGTCTCAGCAAAACTTTCCATGAGAGTGATCTGGAGGCTGCACAGAGCAAAAACTCTCGAAAGTGGAATTTCACTGGCCCAGCCCAGGACCATCCTGGCAGAGGCACTGTGCCACCACTCAGATCCTGCTGGCAGGATGCTCCACAGGTGGGATTGTCCCAACAGGGATGCTGTGCCCCCAAAAGCTGGAATAGCTTCCATTATTGCTCCAAGCCCATTGCTGTGGACTCGAGGAAATGCAGGTCCCCTCAACCAGGGCTGTTTGTTTTTTCCAACCCAGTATGAGAAAAGAGTCTCCCCCCTCCTCCCGAATCTGCCCTGTAATGCAATTCTGGCAGGACATGTTACCCAATAGGATTTCTATTAAAATGTGATTTTCCTCCGCTTATAATTTCATTATAAGGCATTTGTGTAGAACATCGACCCCACAGGTAATATATGGGCAGGGGAGGAAGATTAGAGAGCACGGGTGATTTCTAATGGAGGCTGCAAGCAGACGTGAAACAATCAGGGCTGGGTACAACCGCCATCATTTACCGGTGCCTGATGTGGAGAAATACTTCATCGAGGGGTTATTGCCATTTAACACATCTTTCACTTCTTCCGTCTTTCCTGAATGAAGTGCCCAGCCGTCCTATCCATCTTCGGGCGGGGATCTGTCAGCGCCGCTGCTGCTCCTGTTGCGCTGGCAGCAGCGCGGTGCTGCCGCAGCCCCCGCGCCCGCAGGAAGCAGAGATCTCCTTCATTTATCAGCGCTCGAGGTGTTCCATGGAAATGCAGTCAGGGACACAGCGGCGAGGAGAAAATAATCAGGCATGTTCAGCTCCATCCCCAGCCATCTCCCCCAGACCCCTCCAAACTAAATTCACATTGCCCCTCTCCCCCTGCCTGCAGGCACCTGGCGTGGGGGGCCAGGGCCGGCTGTGTTGGAGCTCAAACCCCTCCCCATTGCCTCAAACTCCTATAAGAATAACCACACTCAGAGGGCTGAAACGCCTCTTTCCAAGGCAAAAGGGCAGGAAAAGGGCCGTTTCCCCCTTGCAGCAGTCTGGAGGCGGCGGCAGCCCCATCTCTGGTCCTGGGCAGACGATGCTCAGCCCAGCGATGCCACTTGGCATTCCTCCCACACCCGAGGAATAAACACCGCTTTGTTTTAACCCCCATCACTGCACAGACAAGAAGAACCCCGAGGCTTTCATAAGCTCATCTGCATAACAATGCTGGCGAATTCCTATCTGGAGTGATCGGAGTGTCAAAACCCGGGATCCAGCCGTGAATTACGGGGAAGAAGCGTCTCGGGGAAAATGACACCGGTGCGGGAGGGAGAGGAGCTGCCTGAGGGCTGCTCCCGGGGCCACGCGCTTTTAAACAAATGTCTGAGCGAGAGGAAGGGCGAGTGGAGAGCCAGGAGGAAATCTAGGGTGCGAGCAGGACGCAGGTTGCTGCTGGAGCCTCGTCCCCTGAATCAGGAGCAAATCCTTGTCTGCAGGGTTCACAGGCTGCTCCCCGGGCAGCGGCATCACCAGAGAGTCCTGAAGGGCCACGCTGGGACGGGGCCGCGGTGCCACCGCTGCACCAACACCCCCTGCATTCGGGGGGCTCGGGACCCCCCCACCCCACTGCTGGCCCGTAGGAATAGAGGCCACACCACCAGATGGATGATTTCTAGGGAAATTCTGATTTATGAGCAACAAAAGCTGCTAACACCGTCACTCTCCTGCGGGGGAGCCGTGTTTTCTCTGGCATCTGTAGGAACAGGGGCTGCTTTGAGCTGAATTCTTCCTGAGCCCCCCGGGTGTGAAGCTGGCGGTGTTAACTTATGCAAACACACGCTGTTCCCCGGCAGCTGAATTCAGCAGAAATCACGAACTCTGGCTTTGCAAGAAAAACAAAGCCGGTGAAATGAGGCCGGGCAAATGGAACAAAAGCCCCTTCCTAACTTGGGTGAGAGCAGGAAGGCAGGGCAGCCTTGCACAGGCTGCGGGAAGAGCACAAACCCTCCGGGATGGGGCTTGCCAGGAGCAGCCCTGCCAGGAGCTCCCACAGCCCTTTCAACCCTTTCCCACAGCCTTTCCTCTCCACAGCCCCTTCAAGCGGCTCATTGGCAGGAGAGGGAGGTTGAGCATGCAGTTATTGATTTATTCCAGTTATTTTAACAGATTACTGGAAAGCATAAAGAGGGCAGCCGAGCGGTGCTAGGCTCAGCTGGCAGAGCGATTCCTCCTGACGGCTCCGTGGCTGCCGAGCCATCGCTCCCCGAGGACCTGAGCAGCCAAGAAGTCCCTGGCTGGTGGCAGCAGTTGGCGTCTCCACACCAGGGGAGGCATTTCTGTCCTCAGCCGGCTGCTGCATCCCGTGGCAGCATCCAGTTGTTGTTTGGGATTTTTCCTCCGCCCCCGCTGGGTTTCACAGACATTTTGCTGTGCAGGCGGAGCTCGGGAGGGGGTTCTGAGCAGCGCGATTCACCTGCAGCGAACCCAGGAAGCTCTGGCAGCGGCGTCTGCGGGGCAGGGGTGCTGGGAAAAGGGGCACCCGAGCTGAAAGCAGCGCTGCGGCTGCTCTCGCCCCCTCCAGCATCCCTGAGAGATGCCCTGGGGAGCGGAGAGGTTCCTGCAGAGCCCAGGCTGCGTGTCAGGCTGCCTCCGGATGAGCCCCCCCGGGTCATGTGCCAGAGTCACTCACACAGCCACCTTTTGTCGTCTTTCCCTCATACTACATATTTATCAGCCTCATTTGCATCGCCTTTGCATAAAGCGCTGGGCCGGTCGCTGCGAAGTGTCTCTCTTGAAGACAAGCTGAAGTATGCATCTCCATAATTCTGCCGGCATTTTGACTTCCCAGGACAGAGCCTTTGTTTTATGCTGTTGCCAGCAAATTCCCGGTTGGGTGGGCTCGGGTTTCCAGTGCACCATTAGCACACAGCCGTTCCCAACCAGAGCTCCAGGGAATTTCCCTGTTCCCTTCCAACTCCAAACAGCAGCAGCCCAGATCCTGTTGGGAATCCTGCATCTTAGTTAGATGCCCAAACACAGTTGGGATGAAAACCTTTTTTAAAAAACTCGAGGACCAGGGCTCTGCAGGCTCTGCCACCACAGATCAGGGCTGTGGTCATTCCTCATCCGGGCACTGTAACCAAAGAGCTCATTTTCTGAATTCTCACAGCTCCACTGAGTGAGAGGAAATATACTTCTGATTCCAGTCCCTAATTAGGCCTCAGGAAAGGAGATAATGTGCTGTGTGCTCACCAAAGGGTCCCAGCATCAGTCCCAGCTTTGGCAGGGTTCAGTCGTGGTTCCCAAGATGGTGCTGAGGAGGGAGGAGGGTCCGTCCCCCCTGCAACAGGCTCGTGGATGTTTCCAGTGGGAATGAGGGAAAGACTCCCATCACATGGGCACAACAGGCAGGAGGAGGTTTAGAAGAATTTTCCATTTCTTGGTGTGAGGCAGCCATTTCTGCATCATATTCCCAAAATCATCTTCCACAGCACTGGTGGGACAGAGCCCTGTGGGGCCAGAGCAGGCAGTGCAGGACCCTGGGCTGAGGACACCAGGTCAGGCCAATTGATTTCACAATCCTGGAAAAGCAAAAACCCCACAGCAACAACCTCATCAGATGTTCCTGCAAATACATCCATGTGCATTAGCCTGCTCAGGGGGTGGGCTGCCTGGAGTGCTGGCTGAGTGCTCCTGCCTGGATCGATGCTCCCCAGCTTTATAAACCCACTAATCACCCTCATTTATAGGGAACACGTCTCAGTGGCACCCAGAGGCCTGTGCTTGTTCCAAGGGGAGGGTTTAAACCCTTCCTGCTTTTTAGTACTTTTGGTTTGAAGAACCTGTGGCTGCCCCCAGCCCTACATTGCCCTCACAAAGCTGCTGGAGCAGACTGGGGGCTGGGGAGGCAGACAGCTGCCAGCTCCTGGGGAAGGGGTTCTATGAGCACAAAAATTTTGGAAGTCAGGGCTATCTTCAGCACTTTAGCACCTCTAAGGTGCAATATCTGTGCTGTAATTGCACCCCTGAGCCTATTCTCTGCCCAGAAAGTGGTGTGTTATCTGCAGGGTTTGGCTCATAGAAGCAAGTCTGGGTGCTCTGCAGTGTCCTGGGCTGAAGGGTCTCAGAGCAGCATCCCAGCCAAGCCAGGAAGCTGAGAAACCCCTCCCTGCCTATGCCAGGGAGCTGCAGCACAGGCAAGGACCTCTCCAGCAGCCAACAACACCCCTGCACTGGGCAGTGGGAGTGGGAGCAGCAGCACTGGACCCAGAGCATCTCCCTGGGGTGCTGAGGAGCATCTCCACGGGATGCTGCATCTCCACAGGGGGCTGCCTGCAGCCTGATGAACCCAGCCAGGGCCCCATTCCACAGCTCTGTTCAGCTAATCAAAAGGAGCTGAAGTGCCTCCCTGATTGCAGTGAGTAAGTGCCTCCGTGGGCAGCAAATGCTGGGCACTGGAGAGCTCTTCAATCATGCCACAAAATGGATGGCACAGCCAGAGCCAGCAGCCAGGAGCACTCGGGGGCTGCCTGGGGACCAGCGCATGCTTTTGAGAGAGAGGATGATGGGGGGAGGAGGGACAGGGAGCAGTGACTCCACCTCTGGGTGTTGTGGGGGGCTGCAGGAGACCCATCAGCCAGGCTCAGGCACACCGACCTCATGGTGTTTCTGGTCTTCAAATCTGGGAACCCACGGACTTTGAGTGTTTTCAAAGAACTTCCTGTATTTAAGGGGAGAGCTGCTCTAGAGTGCTTCCCTGGATTCTTTACTCATGTCCTGTAAATAATGCATTAGTTTGCACTTGCAGGAGTGAAAACAGCCCAGGTTTGTGTTACTACTGATCCAGAGGCTGCTCCCACTGCGGCAGCTCCTGCAGACAGAGCACAGCATCCTCCTCCCAGGCTCTGTCCTCCCCACAAACTCCACTCTTCATTCTTAATTTCCCCTTTCCTATTTAATGAGTTGGTA
Organism: Chaetops frenatus; assembly: GCA_013400775.1. Classification (NCBI taxonomy): domain Eukaryota; kingdom Metazoa; phylum Chordata; class Aves; order Passeriformes; family Picathartidae; genus Chaetops; species Chaetops frenatus. The sequence goes on along the minus strand of VZTR01018524.1, from coordinate 49,038 downwards.
AGCACAGGGATGATGCCTGTCTCAGAGAGCCCTGTGCATTAGGCAGAGATGATCCCATTAGGAGCAGTCTAGCGAGCCTGGCAGGATAAATCCCATCCTGTCCAGGGCTGTCAGCCAGGCTCCCAGCATCCCAGCCCTGCAGAGCTGCAGGGTCCCACAGAACCCCTGCCTTCTCCCAGGGGATGAAAGCTCTCCTGGAGCAGTGCAGGCAGCCCCACAGCAAGGAGCCTGCTGGTTCATGCTCACCTTTTCCTGGGATGGATCCTCACATCCCTACTCTGCCACGCTGCAAGCAGCTCTGCCAATGCTTGGCAAAACACAGAGAGCTTCACCTGGGAGATGGACAGGTTTCCGTAAGCGTGGGTCATGCTCCTGGGAAAAGAGTGTGTTCAGCTGTCTGCTGGTGAGACAAAGCAGAAAAGGGAAAACAGGTTCTGCTGTTGGAACCCACGACCTTCTGGTCCAGGGGTCAGGACGTGGCAGCTAATCAGCACCCAGCTTCCAGAGACAGAGCAGGTACTGGGCTGACACAGTGACACAGCGTAACTGTTCAATAATTTATCAGAAAAGGCCAAGCAGAGGCAAGTGCTGGGAGCAGCCCAGTGGTGGGAATACATGAGCAGCCTCTGGAGTGCCGGGCTGCTGCATGCTCCTCGCTCTGCAGCGAGAACTGCGGGCAAGATCTGCTTGGAAAACTTTGGGTGGCTTCGCTTCCAGTAACATGCCTGTTGATTTTCCCTGTGTCCCTGCTGCAACTTTTGTGACATCATTTTCCCTTTATATCCCTCTTTCTCTTTTCTATTTCAGGCCAGGGCAGGAAGGAGAGCGGCTGGGTCTCCTCCAGCACAGCTGACACACCCAGTGCCTCCCCGGAACCCTGGAGGATCCCAGGGGAGGCTGAGCCAGCCTTGCCCACAGCCCTGCTGCTGTGGGGCATCCCTTGCCTCACTCCGTGTTTGGGGGAGCCCTGAGCAGAGGCTGCACCCCGGGGCTGTGGGTGTGGATCCCCTCTGCCAGCGCCAGCCCCGCGAGCCCAGGCTGGGCTTCCCATCCACAGCCAAGTGACACCACAGCCACAACTCGCCATGGGGCCGAGCTGGCAGGTTCCTGGTGCCCATCCTGCAGGTTAAATCTGGTCCCAGCCACAAATTGGACAGGTCTGTCGAGTTCATCTTAAATTACAGTGCAGGGCGGCCCTTATAATTAGGAGCTTTGCTCTGGAAGCACATCCCTGCAGGAATGCCCTGCGAACGCTTCCTCCTCCTGGGGACAAATCAAGGCAGAGGGGCCCCACCCTGCCCATGGCAGGGTCCAGCTGCGGGCACTGGTGGGAGGGAAGGTGCCATCATGTGAGGCTGCCCTGCATCTCATGCTGGGTTTCAGCCCAGTTCAGCCCCAGTACCAGCTCTACAAGACTGGGACACAGAAACGACCAAACTGGGTTTTATCCCAAGCCCCAACCTTAAGCCCTCAGCGACTCACAATGGGTCAGGCCACGCCAGGACTCCCATCAGAGGCACCACTGTGTGCCATGGGGAGGGTGGCAGGGCTGGGTCACCTCTGTGCCTCACAGCCCCATGAACTGCACAGCACAACCAGTCCCTGCTCCAGCACCACTGCCTGGGCAGCTGTGCCAGGAATGGGTTTGGCTGCTTCCCTCTCCTGGAGCTGCCAGAGTCTGGAGCCAAGTGGCAGCTTCCCAGGTGCCCAGGCAGCTGCAGCATCTGCAGGGATAGCTTGGCACTGCTGGAGCCTTTGTCCTAACAAAGGAAAAAAAAAAAAGCACCTAGATTAAAAAAAAAACAGCCTGGAGGAGGCCAAGAGCTGCTACCCAGGCCTGAGCTGAGAGGGAATGGGAGAGGGGTGGCAGGTTGCTCCTGCACCCCTGGGTCCTCTCACAGCAGGATGAGGTGCAGCAGCAGCAGCAGTGGGAAGGCACCGGGGTGGTCTTTGGGTCAAACAAACACAGACAGAACATCTGCCAATTTTTTACTGAAACTTCACATTCTCCCTCACAGATAAAATTTCACTTTCTGGTTTGTTGTTTTTTAACCAGAATAACCTAAAACATTTCAGAAATGTGCTCTGTGGCCCAGCCTCAGATGCCTCCCAGCATCCTCACTGCAGCAGCCCCAGCCCCAGCCCGCTCCTCCCCACTGTGTCCCACCACGCCGGATGCAACCACAGCCCAGTGTGGCTGGAGAGCACCGGACACGTCCCTGGCCAGTCCCCTCCTGCCCACCTAATATTTCTGTGGTCTGGCAATTGAGAGCCAAACCTCTCCCCTCTTCCCACTGCCTCTGGTTCTGGCACTGCTGCAAGAGCCCTGCTGGATTCAACACAGGGCTCCCAGCAGCACAGGGCTCCCAGAGCTGGGTAGGACATCCCTGCAGAGCCTGAGCTGCTCCACCACCTGTGTAGCACTGGGGCCCTTGCTGGCAATGCTGCCACTGGTTTAATTCCATCTCCCCAGTCCTCCCTGGTTCCTCTGCCAGTCCAGTGCTGGGCACTCCCATTGTCCCTCCAGCCATCAACACTGCAGGTCCCTGCTCTTCCAAGGCCTGGGAGGAACCCCCATCCTCTGCATCTTTGTTTAAACTGGTTAATCTTTATTAACCCTAACCCCAACATCACCAGGCAGCAGCCAGGTGCCTCCAAGTTGTCACAGCAGATATAAAGCTGGACCACTGTCCCTCTAGGTTTGTCACCTAAAATACTCTTAGTGTTTTCCTGCACACTGCTTTAGTTTGTAATTGGTGCATATAAATATAGATATATACAGAAACACAGTGAGCAGGTCACTATTTAAAGCCTGGGCAAAGAGGAGGACCAGAGCCAAGCCTGGCTTTTAGGAGTGGGACACAGGTGCAAGCCGAGGACATGGCCCCAGGTGTTGGCTGCATGCCCGGGCCATGCACCCATCATCCTAGAGTGTCCACGGGGCTTGGAAGAGTTTAAATAACCCCTGGCAGTGGGGTGAAGCAGCCAAGTCTGGCTCTGTGGAGCTGTGGGTAACTCCCTGCCCGTCCATGTCCTATGGGATCCCCCTGAGGAGCACAGCAGCACCCCACAGCACTGAACGTCCAGTGTCCGGGATGGGGGCGCCAGCTGTGCTCTCACAGCTGGGCACAAAGACAGGACTGTGCCAGGTCCCCTCCGCGCCAGCCGAGCTCCCTCCTCATTCTCCCCGGGAATTTGCGCAACAGAAGCCCCGGCAGTGCCGTGCGGGAAGCGGCAGAGCGAGCGCAGGGGCTCCGCTCCAGCCGAGCACAAACCACCTCCTGCCAGCACGGATGCCGCGGCTCCGGGGGTTTGTGCTTCCTCCCACAGCGGATTGAGTCAGCCCTTCCTGAGGGCACCGGGAGCAGCAGCCTCTGCCAGCGCCTCTGTGAAGCCACCGCGCTGCCCTTCAGCCCCACCCGACCCCACGATGCCTCAAGTGACCCCCGACACTGCATCAGCCGCTCTGTGCCAGGGGTCATGGGGGATCCCTCCCCTCCTGGAGGCAGTGATGGGGACCCCCTGTCCCCAGGCGGTAGAGGACAAGGAGTGGCAGTGCTGACTGCCACAGCCGGCGCCCCAGGTGGGCTGCAGCTGACAAGCCCTGCCCAGTGCTCCCAGTGCCCGGCTGCAGCTGGGATGTACCTGCCGAGGGCTCCACCCACCGCCTGCTCGGCCAACTGGCAGGTGACGATGCCGGGGCTTTGTCCCTGCACTATGATGTTGCCTGTGATTTATAGGTCATTTTACAGCAGCTGTAAAGAGGTTGTAAATTATAGGAGGGGCATAAATTAGCCACGGATCCCTTTACTGGCCATAAAGATCTAAGGCCACCACAGCTGCCTTTGGAGCTGGCACCCCGGGACATTCCCAAGGACAGCCAGGGGTGTCTTCAGCCAGGCCAGTGAGGCTGTGCCGACTTATTTAGCACAACTCAAATAAATGGGGCCTTTTATTCCAGCAGGGCCACAGAGCTGGAGTGTGACAGGTGGGGAGGGGCTGGTGCGATGGGGGCAGCCCGGGGGCTCCCTGCCCACTCCAGACCTTTCCCCCTTGTTTTGTTGGGGGGAGCAGTCACTACATCACCCCGAAGGAGTCCTGGTGCCGGGACCCCCAGCCCAGCCCCAGGAGGGTTTGGTGGTCCAGTCTAGAGGCCGTAGGTCAAGAGGCAGCAGCAGGATGGGACGGGGGGATGACACCTTTGGGCTTGCAGGTGGCTCTTTCTCCTCTCTGTCAGTACCAGGGTCCCTCCCCGGATGCCACGTGCCCCCTTTGCCCCGTGCCCCCAGCCTGGAGCCCCCCATATGCACCGAGCCCCCCGAATTCCTGCACTGCCTGCCCTGCACTGGCGGCAGTTGGTGCCCTGTTGTTCTCCGATGTGACCCTGGAGCACAAACAGCTTTTGCAGCTCCTGGCCTGTTAATTACATTATGTCTAACGAGCAGGATCAGGCGGAAAGGATTAAACCTTGAATTCTGCTTCTGCAGTCCTGGAGCACAGGAGAGAAAAGCAGCTTTATCCATTCGAAATGGGAGTCACTTTTCACACCGGCTCCAATCCCAGAGCTTGTCTCCTTAGTTTGCCCAGTGCACTGACAGCTCCACACACAGGCAGAGCAGGCAGGATGCTCCTGGCCCCAGCCTTGAAATTTTCCCTGCCTTATCCAACCTGCTGGATGTGCTGGTGGTGCTGGAGCTCTGGCAGGGCAAGCAGGAGACTCTGCAAGCCCTGCCCCAGCACTTGGCATGCTCCAGGGACCCTTTCCGTGGTTTCTCTGGTCACCACAGGACAAAACAGCATTTCTGGGGAATTTCTGGGAGTAGCCAGCGGCTCAGCATTTCCTGAGGCTGCAGCAGCTCCCTGCACGGCAGGAGCATGGGAAGTGCCGGGTTGGGATGAAACTTGTCCCCAGATACTTCGGCGAAGATCTTCCAAGCATCGGAGTCCACTCACACAGAGCACCTACGGAGCTCCCGGTCCCGGGGACCACCCAAAATCCTGTGGTTGGGCACAAGGAGGAACGGAGAGGGGCAGGGAGGGCCACAGAGCAGGCAATGCTGCCTGCTGCATCTTCAGGCTGGGAATTGCCCAGCTGGAGGGCAGGGACTGATTTGCCCAGCGACTCCGGCAGCCAGAGCGAGCCCCTGGGGCGGGCACTGCCCTCGGGCTCCTGGGCGAGAGATTCGCACCATTATTGGGCATGAATTTGCCTTTGGTACCGAGCCAGGGCTCACCGTGTCCGAAGATCGCGGCGCTGCCGGGCCGGGGCTGCAGCGGTTCGGTGGCCGGGCTGTCACCCCCGCAGGGCAGCAGGGTCACCCCTCGTGTCCCTCAGCCCCTGTGACAGGGCACTTGGCATTCCGAGAGGCTGCAGCACCACCTGCCTCCCCCACGGCTGCTCAAGCTTAGCCACTGAGCTCCCTGGGGCATTCATGGAATCGAGGAGTCATTCAGGTTGGAAAATACTGTTACCACCATCATGTCCAGCTGCTAACCCCACGCTGCCGGGCCATCACCCCATGTCCCATGGCAAACCCGACCCCGAAGCTGCCCAGCACATTCTCCCTGCAGTCACCTGACCTTGGGGTCTCTCAGGAGCGACAGGGAAAACCTCTGTCCCCGGCTGGGCACGGGGCTTGGCTCCACCACAGTGCCCAGGCTTGGTGGCAGTCGGTGACACTCCCGGCATGGGGGCACTGCTGCCGGGAGGATGACAGACACGGCGGCTGCCCCAGACAGTGTGATCAGCTGGGGCTCAGCTCGGTGACACTGTCCCCAGTAGCTGCAGCACTGGGAGGGGTGGGCACAGCCATCGACCCCCGGCCCAGACGTCTTTGAGACAGCAGCAGTAAATCTGGACTCGTTGCTGGAGACCCCAAGCAGAGCATCTGCAGCTTGTTTTCAGCATGAACTCCTGTAAAAAGGGCACCGTGTCTATAAATTCATCATGGGGAAGCTTCCTGGAAACCCAGTTTGGTTTCTGTTCCTCTCATTCCCCATGCTCAGAGCCCCCAGAGCTGCAGTGCAGAGGCTATGAAAGGCTAGGAATGCTGAGGGAGCTTTGCTTGTCCCACCCCTGAGCCCTGCAGAGTCACCCCCCAGTGCTCAGAGCGGGCACAGGAGCTCCCAGCCTTTGGGCACCAAACCCCCTGCAGCAGCTCCCTGTGAGCCAGGAACCTCTGCCAGGGCCATCCTCTGAGCCAGGTTGTGCTCTGTGTTTTAGCATCAGCTAAAACAGGTTCTAACAGCTCCTTGGCAACCACAGCCCAGGAGCCAAAAGAAGGGTGAATTAAATCAAATGTTATAGCAGGTGGAAGTACAAGAGGATGCTCCTCCCTGGCAAATTAAGGCCAAATGAATTAACCAATGAGTCAAATTTAAAAAGCTTTTAGGCACTTGTGCAGCTCTTGCTCTATATATACACCAGCCATGTGCTCCAGAACTGCTGGTCAGGATAGGACCCTGGGGAGAGCTGGTGACTGAGTCACCTCTACCTGGAAGGGCCCTGCATTCATTCTTTTCCTGGCACTGAGTCCCACCCCCTGCCCACCTGGGGATGCTACAGGGACCTGAGGGATGCAGGAGAAAATTGGCTGTTTGAGTATAAGGGAAAGGACAAGAGGATTCCAGCAATCCCGGCTGGTGAGAGGAGCCATTTACAATCTGGAGGGGTGAGAGAGTTTAGGGTCTGTTTGTGGTTTCCTTTGCCTTCCTCCTCCTCCTGTTTCCAGCGTGTGGGAGGCATCTTCATCCGGCCTCACCAGCAGCATCAGGCTCATGTGGGTTTGGCAGAGCAAGCGGGCACAGCTCTCTGCCCTGGTCTATAAATACAGTGGCTTCTCCAAGGCTGTCTAGACAGGAAACAGTCCGAGAACTGGGAGAAAACTCCTTGAGTTAAAGGGGACTGGGACTGTGCTGGGAGCCCAGGGAAAACTGGCTACTCACTTCCAAATCCAGGGGATCCAAGGCTCTGGGTGAGGTGGAGGAAGATGGGAAGGCAGCACAGTTATGCCATGCAGCCACAACCATCCTTCTATCTGGCTCTGGCCCCTCTGCCTCCCATCCTTATTGCAGAGCACCTCTAGGGATGGCATCCACTGGATCCCTCATTCATCACAGCCTGGGAAAGGCACAAGGACCCAACTGCGTGGGTCCTTCCTTCCAGGTGCTAAACCTGTGTGAGTTTGTTTTGCACTGCTTTCACTCTTGCAGGGAAAGTCCTCATCCTGGTTGTTTTGTCTCCAGCTGTGGCTTTTTTCCCCTGTAAACATCCAAGTAGTACTTGAAACAAAAAACCAGCTCCAGTTAGTGGGGGAGGAATCGTGGCCTGTGGGTAATGACACATAATGACAGCCCTTCTCCCACTGGAAGGAGCTTCCAAATGACAGCGTGCAGAAAATGCCATTAGCAGATTATCCAAGTGAAGAATCTTTGCAGCAACAACGTGAAATGCATCTGGCCCTGGGAGGAAGAGCTGCCAGCACCTTTCTCAGCCGTGGCCCCATACAGGAATGGGAGAGGCAAATCCCATGTACACACAGATCTGTGCATCAGCCCAGGCTGTTCTTCCCCTGGACACTCACAGGGGTCCCACCAAGTCCAGGGACCAGTCCCCGTGTCCCTGGTCCCCAGCAGGGAGAGGGACCATGTGTGGTTGCTGTGGGTACTGCTGGAGGGGTGTGACAAGGGGACAGAGTCCTCATCTGTGGAGAACCCCCAAGTGATTTGTCTTGTGCCTGTATCACTACAAATGCTGTAAATTACTGACATTTCTTATCTGGAGTGTCCTCCCCCACTGAAGATGAGAGAACAGCCTGAGGAGGTGGCTGTTGTTGCTCTGATGGACTTCAGCACCTTTATCTGCCCCCAGAGATCTTTTGGGGCCAATCCAAAGATAGCAGGAGGATTTCTCAGGGTGGAGGGCCAAGGGGACAGGATGAGCAGTGTCCTGGCCCTGCCCTGGCTCTAGAGACAGTTGCTTCCTGGGCAGCCATCAGGGTGTCTTGGTGTCATCAGGGCAGCTGAGCAGCATCTGGCCGCCACAGAACCTATCCTATCTCCAGCCCACAGGCAGCAAGCCCAGGGATGCACAGCTCCATCCCCAGGTCTCTGAACCTGTCTGGGTGTGTGGGCACTTCCATGGAGCCCGAGAAGCCTCGGCATGTACCGAGCATCAGGATAAGTGATGGGAAGAGCTGGAGGTCCCCTGGGACAGCTCATTAAACATCCCAGCCCCGCAAGTAAACTGGGCTGGAACAGGATGACATTCATCCAGCAGCTCAGCCTCAGTGCCAGGGGCAATGTCAAACAAACATAATTAATTTCCCTCTGCAAATCAATCGGGGGCAGAAGTCAAGCTCTCCCAGTACAGGAGATACACTGCAGCAGATAATCATCCTCAAAGATGACAATGATCCCCACCACACTTCCAAGGACACCTGCTCACCTCCCAGCAAATCAGAGCCTCTCCTTGGGCAGTTCTTGTGCTCTCTTTTATGGATTATCAGTGAGTAACTGCCTGCCTGCACTGGAGTGCCTGTGGGGATGCAGAACCCTGAGCACCCTTCACCCCCATCTCCCCTCTCCCTCTCCTGGGAAGGATGTGGATGCCTGTCCTGGACAGACACCAGTCTGGGGACATGCTGCAGTGCTGGCCTGGCTGCAAGCACCACTGTGGAATTGCCTGCCTGCACTGCTGTCTGCAGAAAATAAAGTATCATGTGATGCCTTAATGAGCCCCTTGGCATGTGACAATTGCAGGGGAGCAGAGCTCCTGCCTGGCTGGAGGGGTTGGTCCCAAGGCTGGGGTCTCAGTGTGAGGACAGCAGGAGCTGCCTTGTCCCAGGCAGAGGCTGCCAGGTCTCAGCCCTGTGATGGGCCCGGGGCGGAGAGCTTTTATCAGCTGTGAGTTAATATAAAATACCACACTAACGTCAAGGAAGTGGCAAAAAACAGCTGGGCTGGGTGCTTTGAAGGCAAGGTTGGGTGGCATTGGTGTTCTGCTCTACCTGGCTGAGCTTGCTCAATCAGCTCCTGCTGTGTCTCCTAAAACTGCAACTGTGGATGCCCCAAGCACTTCTGGTCCTGGAGCAGGTGCTCACCTCCATGAAGAAGGTGATGTTTGGGCAGTTTGGCAGGCAGGGGCTCCTAAAAAATGTGTTTTAGAGGAACAGCCAAGTAGTGGCAGGCAGGGGAAGGTATGGTGTTGAGAGGAAACCGAGGAGAAAAAAAGACAGTTTGGGTCAATAGGTCTCGGGCAGACACTGGCCCATGAGAGGGGCTCGAGTTCCCTCCGAGGTGGCATCAGCAAAACCCACCCCTGTATCCCACTGCCGAGCTGCCAGCCTTGGGTCACTCCCTGTGACTTAGCTGTTCCAGACGATGGCAAGCAGTTTGCCAAGGTCGGGCGGCACACCTGGAACCTCTGCGGGCTGCAGAGCAAACCCTGCAGCCTGGCTGCGAGGGGACAGGGGGAAAACACAACAGTCACATCCTGGGGATTTGGACAGAGGGTGACATGGGCACCGCCTGCCCGTGGTGCTGGCTTCTGTCTGGGGACGAGCAAGGGTGTCCTGCCTGAGCCGCAGGGCCAGGCGGTGCCCCTGCGAAGGCGGGTCCCCACGCGTGCACACTGGGCTTTGCCCCGCGGGGCTGGGGCACGGCCCACATGCGTGTGCTGTGCCTGGCCAGGCTGGGAGCCGCCAGCCCGGCAGCTGCCTGCCAGGAGCCCCTCACCCTGATGTGCTCCAGCCTTTTCAGGGAGTGATGGAGCTGACAAAGTCTTTGTCAGTCAGATCTATCAGGGAAAGCTCTTTGTTCTTCAGCATTTGCTCTTGCCTCCCCCTCTCCAAACCTAAACTAGATGCATCTGCTTTTGTTTTCTAAATGCAGAATTAGGGACTGAAAGGAGCCCCTTTGTAGTGGGGAGGAGGGGAGAGCTGCAGATCTTTCACGGGGAAGGCAAGGTCAGGGGGGAGCCACTCTATTGTGCAGGGCCTCTCCTCTGCCGGCTCAGCCCTTTCTGTGCCCCCTCTTCACAGTCCGGTTCCCACTGGAACCTCTTTGGGGACGTGGGGAAACCAGCCTGGTAGGACAGGCTGCTCTTCCAGCTTCGGGGATGGGTCAGATTTGCCTGTGGTGGGTTTTGCTGCTTCTGATGCCACAGCTGGGAGCTGGCACATGGAGGCAGGAGATGATGAGGAGGAGGATGAAGGCCACCCCATGGCCTCGGGCTGGCAAGTGGAGGTGAGGAGTCTGACAGTGCTGAGTGTGCAGACGGGCACACATGGAGCTGGAGGGGCTACACGTGTGCCCACGTATGTGTGACTCCATGCAGGGACACAGCTGGGATGTTCATGTCCCTCTGGGAGGGCAGATGTGGGTGCATGCCAACAGGTACAGCCCTGCCTGCGCTCAGTCCTGTGCTGTGGGAGGAAGGGGGGCTTGCAGGAGGCTGTGCAAGCCATGGGCTCTGGGAGCCATGGCCCAGGGAACTGCACCCCAAATGCCTTTGTTCCTCCTCAGCCAAGACAAAACTCTCCAAACTCTGGCCTCACAAGCCTCAAAATTGCATCACCAATAAAAATGTGTTTGTGGAAGAGCCCTGCACATTACACACCTCCTGCCCTGGTCCAGGAGAAGTGCAGGGGCGCAGCACGTGCTGCTGATGCCAAGGAACTGCCCCAGCCCCTGCATATCCCTGAAAGTGCCAGCAGTGAGCTCTGGCTTGCTCTGAGGTCTCTGCTGCTCCTCAGTCACAGCCATGCCCCTTGCAGCCCCCACCTGCTCCAGGAGGTCCCTCCTTCCCCTGTCCATCTTGAAGGACTTGCTCGTGCACAGCTTATGCCACCAGATGGTCACAGCTCAGTCACTTCTGCGCTGAGCCCCAACATGATGCTGAGGCCAAGGATGCAGCCAGGTCCTTGAGCCTCCTGGGAGCAGCAGATGGTTTTCCACATTTTCTGCCATTTCCAAGAACTTGTGCCCTGTTGATGCAACCATGCAGAAAACCATGCTGAAGGACCAACAGCCACAGCAGGGCTGCCTGTCCATCGCGAGGGGTTAAGGTGAAGCCCTGTAAGGTCTGTTTTGGAGCCAGCACAGAAACGTCTGGGACAGAAGCCCAATGGGACTCAGGGTCCAGCAGGTGTGGGTTCCCCAGCAGCCTCGGCACCTTCAGCCCAAAGCTCATGGCTGTTGGGCAATGAGCAAGGCAGGGCTGGAGATGGGTGACTGCACCCTAAATGTTCGTTAGGTGAGTTGTGCTTGTGTAGGGCTGGGGTCAGTTCTGCCATCATTGAAACACTCCTCATCTTCAGCTTGCTGGGAGAATATCCCAGCAGGTGTGTTTCCTTCCCCCCTTCTCCCAGTCCACAAACCTGTCAATTCTGAAAAGGAAATATTCTGTAGGTCTTGGCATGGGGAGCTGAACGGTTGCCTGAAGCAGGAGGAGGCTGCTCCTGGGGATGGATGCCCAGCATTTGGTTCAAATCTAACACCAGTGACTGACAGGGCTAATTCAGCCTGTCCTCTTCCCTCTTATAACTTAATCACTTACACATTGCCTCGGCAGGTCTCTCCCTGCTGACTGGAGATATCTTCATCCTGGAATGCCCTGACTTGGACTCATGACTGCTCCCATGGAGCTTCCTGCATAGAGCCTGAATGCCCTGCACCACCTGCGTTACCCCAAGCCACTCCAGCTTTGGGGGAGCTCATCTGAGTGCCCAAACTGGGGCTCTGTGAGCTGGGCTTCCATACTGGGGAGTGCAGAAGCCACGCTGGGCTCACTGGTGTGAAAATATCCCACTTTGCCTTTTGGCTTGGGGACTGAGTGTGCTCCCAGCTGAGACTAAGACAAGAGTGCATGTTGAGAGTTTTGAGGAGCTCTGTGTTAGAGCTGCCATGTTCCTGCTCCAAACCCCAGTAAAAACAATTGGGAAGGGCAGGGACTGCAGCAGTGGTGGCACCCGGGAAGGACTTGGGGTTCATCATTTGGGCCCCTTTAAACATCTGCCCTGTGCCTTGCCCTGCAGAGGGGCTGGCTGGGGGCTCCAGGCTGCCCAGAGCTCTGTCCACTCTGCTGCCTGCATCCACTGCCTGCATCCCGCTGCCTCCAGACTGGGTGTTGCACAGGGATATCAGGGGGTCCACGCGGTCCCCTCACCCCAGCTGTACCCGCGGTGTTTGAGGCTTCCCTGGTGCCAGCAAGAGCAACAGGGCAAGAGTGAGAGCCGAGAGGAGCATCGTGGCCAGCATCCCTGCGCTGCCCCGAGTGCAGCCTGCGCTGCCTTCGGGGCGACCACCGCCCGCAAAACCCCGGGGGGACGTCTGGAATCGCAGTGCCGGGAGGCCACCAGGGTCTCCAGGGTGGGGGGGCCGTCCGGCTGTGACTACAAGCCCCATCAGGCCGCTGAGGAGGAGGAGGAGGGCGGAGGAAGGCGGAGGAGGAGTCGCGGCTGTCGGCGGGGCGGTGCGGGAGCGGCTNGCTGCCGCCGCCGCCGCCCGCGGGGCTCCGGTGAGTAACGGCCGCCGCTCTCCGCGGGGGGGGCGGCACCGGCACCAGGACCGCGGGGCGTCGCTTTGTGCTCCGCGGGGCTGGCGCGGGGGCTTGATCGGGGGACGGGGCACGGTCGCGGCCGAACCCCCCCAGGTTCGCCTCGTTGCCCTGGCGGGGCGGGTCGGCGGCGGGGCCGCGCCCCCGG